>PVLC010004842.1:0-81326 GCA_004027655.1 Graphiurus murinus | reverse complement strand
GTACTGGGGATTGAACTCAGGGGCATTCTACCTCCGAGCTACACCCCCAGCCCTATTTTTTATTCTTTATTTTGAAACCGAGTCTCACTAAGTTGCAGAGTGCCTCACTAGGTAGCTGAGGCTGGCCGCGAACCCGGATCCTCCGGTCTCAGCCTCCCGAATGCTGGGATTACAAGCGTGCGCCACCACGCCCAGCTGGTTCACTTCTTTTTGATATTTAGATCTATATCATGATCCCTACAAACAAACAAACAACAACAACAAAAAAACAAAAAACCCTTCTAGAATTTCTTCCCAGGAATAATTTTGTCTCCTTGAATGATAGCTATGTTTTATTTATCAGAGAAAGAACAGCTATGTCACCCATCATGTGTCCCTTTTTTTTCCATAGCTGCTAGCAAGCTCAAGAGTTAAATTTAGTTTAGTGCTCAATTACATTGATTACCTCATTCTCAGTTTCTGGGGGAAAAACAATTTTCCTTTGCTCCTCTATGATTTCTAAGCTCATTTATGGGTTCATGAGATGTTTGTGCTTGAATACTAATTGTTTTTCTGGAAATTCTCATCAATATCTGGTGGGGATTAAGTAAATTAAATCCAACTATCTCGCATCCCTTCTCTTTTATGGGTTCTTATTAATTGAGAAGGATATCACAACTAGTTACATCATCAATATTGTAATTCAAGGCAAAGGGTTTCCTAATACATATTGGTAGGTAAGTGCCTCTGATATACAAAATAAAATTCCACCTCACCTCCATCACAGATTATCCAGACCTGGTCTTCAGGACCCACCTGTGGATCAACTACACAAAGGATCATGGCCGGATCCACTTCCCCTTGGTGACCAGACAGAGGGAGGCAGCCTCTTAGACGGACTCTGGGAGGGGTCATGGCCAGTTTACTTCCCTAACAGACCAATGGGAAGAGAGTGAGCAAACACACACACACACACACACACACACACACACACACACACACACTTCACACACTTGTGACTACTAGAGATCCTAACCTGGAACCGCTGTGTGCCTAGGTACAGCTTGCTCACATAGGGGGCTCAGCTGAGCTGGAATCCTATTCACTTCAGATCATTTTATAATTCATACTTCCAGAGTAGATGCTCTTTTCTTATTTAATGAAGGCTCAATATGAGTGACAGGGAATATGCTTTACCCAATCTCCTATAATCGGCTCCTCTGATGAATAAGTGTGGGGGATTGAAAGCATGGAGTAAGTAGCCCAAAGCATTCTTTTAGTGTTTTTGGTTTTTTTGTTTGTTTGTTTGTTTGTTTTCTCTTGGCATGGAGCAGATATCCCCTCCTCTTTGTATTTGAAGAAACAAGCAATAAATATTATCCAACTATAGTTGTATAAATTGAATTTATAGAGAATGATGGGATATTAGGGGAGAGAATGGTGTTCAAAAGGAGAAAAGGAGCTTTGAATTGTTACTAATTCACATATGAAACAAATACTGACTTGGTGTCTACTATGTGCCAAGCACAGTGCTGTGTGTTAGAGATATTGCAGTGAATAAGACTTGTAAAGTCTGTCAGAACATCTAGGTTGTGGTTTGCAGTCTGTGTTTCTTCGGGCAAATGATTTCCTTGCCTATGAAGTGAAGTTCTATAACGTCAGCATTGTTCATGTTCTCTCCTAGTTCCAGCATTCCTACCATATGTTTAAGTCACCAGGAGGGGCTTTACGAGGGATGTTCTTTTACAATGTTGGCTCCGAATTCCTCTTTTGTCTGTCCTTCAAACTTTCTATCTTCCTGTGTATTGAAATCAAAGCCATCGTCTCATCTGGTTGCCTAGTTATTTACCAAGATTAAGCCATCAGCAGGTAGCTGTACTGAATCAAGGAATCCCCTCATCAGCACACTTAAATGAATGATTCAGAGGAGCAGGAGCATAGGATGCTGAGTAAAAAAGGGTGAGTGCTGGAGAGGTGAGCTGGGGCGGACTAGGAGAAATGTACCAACACATACACAGTAAAGACATTTCTACTGTGAATTGAAGGAAATGGGGAGACTTTTTAACAGGGAGACATGATCAGATTTGCACATGAGAACTGAGCACTCTGGCTCCATCATAAGGAGTAGCACTGTAGAAGCAGGGAGATTTGCTCAGGGGCTCTATTGGCAATCAGGAAAGACATCACAGTGGCCTGTGTGATTAAGGAATTAAGGAAGTTAAGGAGTAAGGACAAAAAAAGGACATGTATTCAGTAACAATTGGGAGATCAAATATGCAAGGCTTGGAAGCTATTTAAACATGGGAGGGGAGGGCAAGGAAGGAAGCTCCTAGGTTTTTGGTGTCTGTGACCTGCAGTAGCCCAGTCCTGGCTAGGGTGGAGGCTGAAGAGGGTAGCTAGATGGAGCCGACTACATGGAGAAGAAGAAAAACAGGAACCTAGGTAGACCACTCACTTCCTTTATTTCATTGCAGACTGCACATTTGCATCTGACTGAACTCAAGATCATACATACCATATAATCTAAGTAAATGAAATTTATGTGAGTTAATTTTATAATGTGAAAGTCTAAAGTAAAAGATAATGTTGATGCCCACAAACTTCAGGGTAGGCTTGATGAAACCACCAGCCTTTATTCTCTGGGAATAAAGTCTTGGAGAATGGGAGGTGTAAAGTTGGAAATGAGAACAAGTCTTGATGCATCCAAGCCCAATCTCCTGTTTCATTCTGGAATCTCTCAGAGACTGACCTTCACTATATGAGCATATGGTTCCGATTGGCTTTAATGGGATTCTCTTGCAAACCACAGATTCTAAATTGTCCCTCAGTAGATATAACATTTATAGAATACATCTTCTTTTACCCTGAATACCCCTTGAACACTGTTATACTGAATTCTCACAGAAGCAGAGCTCAGAATAAGATCATCTGGTACTAGAAAGCCACTGTTCCCATGTTGATTTCTTATAAAACACAGAAAATAGTTATTTGCAAGAAAAGAGCATCTTTTAAAACATAAAAAGAAAGATATTTAAGTCCATGTTAAGAAATATCAATCTTCCTATAATGTTTATTTTGTTTTGTTTTGGTTTTATCTAAAAGGAAGGTGGGGGCGGGTAGAAAGGAGTATTTTTTTCCCAGGTCTGGAGATTAAACAATTTAGTAGGCATTCCACGTTCAGCTCACAAAAAGGGGATTTGCATATGAACTTGTTTCAGCAGAAAACACATCAGAACGTGTTCATAGTTCATGGGAACTCTCTCTATCCATGGCAGCCCCTTTTGGCCATCTCCTCTTTTCTTTTCTTCCTCCCTACAGGTCACCGGATTGAAACTGTCTCAGGACCTTGATGATCTTGCCATCCTCTACCTGGCCACAGTTCAAGCCATTGCTGTAAGATACTTTGATGCCATTCTTAAAGAAACTCAGAGATATCAATATACTCTAGGCCACAAGATCCCTAAGATATATCATATGCTTTTGTGACAGAGTTTCTTAATTAAAAAAGAAAGTTTGCCAAAAATAGATGCTTTCTGTCTAGGAGGAAACAATGAAGCTCCTCGCTTGCGTTACTGATAACTTCACACAAATGAAAGCTGAAAGGAGTTACAAATCTTTGAATATCATACTGGTCATTTATCTGATTTGTCTTCTAAATGCAGTTCAATACAAGCGAACAGACAGACAACATGGATACTTGCATTGGAGAACCTGGTGTTAAGAATTCCCAAGTTTATAAAACACATACTATTCACTTTGCAAAAGGATTTGTTATGGGGTTCCTTTAAATGGTAAGCTTCTGTAGAACATAAAAGTGTTTGTTTTTTAGATGATTAGCTGCTTAAATGAGAGGTTGAGATGATTAAGGTGGGAAAAGAGAATTTAAATCTAAAATGTTAGGAACTCTTAAGGTAAAGATCTAATATATGAGAATAAAGTCCTAGAAGCTCAAACATTGCCTAAGGATTTTTGCGTGTGTGTGCTGGAGGCTGAAACTAGGGGCATTCTACCTCTGAGCTACACCCCCAGCCCCCTTTTTAAAATTAGTAGTAGCAGTATTTTGAAACAGGATCTCATTAAGTTGCTGTGGGTCTCCTTAAATTGCTGAGGCTGGCCTCAAACCTTTGTTCCTCCTGTCTCACTGTCTAAATCTCCCAAGTACCAGGATTATAGGAATGTACCACCATGCCTGGCTATACCTAGAAGTGATTCATGAGTGGCTAAAGACTAATCTCAACTTTGACATCACACACAAAAGATTGTGTGTACACATATGTTACACAGTGCATTCTGAGGGAGTTGGTTGTGATTTTCATGGTCTCAGAGCAATAGGTACCCCCAAATAACAGTGAGATTTAGTCCCTTCTGGGAAAAGAATTGGAACCAACAGAAAGGAAACATAAGTTCACTAAATTTGGATTCAAAATGTATTACTCAGTAGCATACCTATCTAAACAAATGTTTTTTTGTTTGCTAAAAATATATGGTAGGTACTCTGCTATATACTTAAATGTCATTTCTAATTCCAAGACAAACTTAAAAGCTACATACTGTTATCGCCACTTAGAAGTTATACGACTTGCCTGAGACAATACAGTATGTATGGAGGGAGGGTAGCTTCCTCCCAATTTGCCAAGGAATATCATGAAAAACTGGTATTTCTGATCTTTCCAAAGCCAGGGACCTAGGGCCACGTGATTAGCAAGCGACAAGAGCAATACAAAGCACATTTTTTAGTTTCTTAATGGTGTATGAGCATATATAATATTCAGTTATTCTATTTCTCCAAACAACTATTTTTATAACTCCATTACTTTAAATATTAAAACTACATGCACATCTGTCCACATCACAGAGACAAGTGTTTTGGGGTTTTTTTGTTTTGTTTTGTTTTTGTGGTACTGGAAATCCAATCCAGGGGTATTCTCTGAGTTATACTGCCAGACCCATTTTTTTGTTTTTTTTTTTGTTTTTTATTTTGAAATAGGACCTCACTGAGTTACTGAGATGGCCTTGAACCTGCCATCCTCCTGTCTCAGTCTCCCAATTACTGGAATTAAAGGCATGTGCCACCACACCCAGCTAGCCAAATGCTTCTATAATGCTCAGATTTGTCCAGGTGCCATGTGTGTACAATAGAGAACAGAAGCTTCCAACCATTAAACAATATACCTTAATGCCACTGCACAGGAGGATGGAATCAGCCAACTTGATTAAACAGTCCTTTTAGATAATGAACCAGTTTAACTGTGTCTTCATGAAGCAAGGCTCTTATTGATTTAATAGCTTGTCTAGCTGAGTGAAATCAATCAAACTCCTTTATGCTTGGCTACTTGGTCAAAAGCAGACAATTCTGACATCTATCAAAATGAAGACAGTGAGTAGTAAGATGAAAATGGATAACGAAAGTGCCCATCATTAGTAAAGGCAATTATTAGTAATCTTCTTTTAAAGTGATGATGATGGTGCTGCTGCTGCTGATGAGATATACCAGGCACTAAGCTAAATATCTTATCCCTATTATCTGATTTAAACTTATGGGTAGGTATTATAATCCCCCCCCCACCTTGTTCCACAGATTAGAAACCCAAGTCTCCATTGTCTAACTAACTTGCTCAGGGTTCTATAGCTAGTATTAGCAACACTGGATGGGAATCCACAGCCTTATAAAATAAAACTAGATATAAGGAGTATAGAGGAACATTTATTTTCTGATGTGTTGATGTTATTATGTGACAAGTTTTACAGGAGAATGAATGGCTTGCACTGAAATGAATAATCCTGGCAAGGCAGAGCTGTGTGTAAGCACAATGCTAAGAGGTAGACATGAAGGACAAGGCCAGCCAGGATGGGCCAAGGGCATCATGACATGGTGGTAATGCCTCTGACCTTTTGGGGAACTCCACACTGTGCCAGGTACCAGAGAATCTTACCTACCCTGTGGCTTAGGACAGTGACCCTGTAAGTCAGTGGGACTGACTTTTCACAGAACAGGAGCAGGCTGTTTGGCAGGGTCACACATTCAGCCAGTGCCCAGTGGTTGGAATTTGAGCCTCTGTCTATCTTACTCTGGGGCTCCTGCTCTTTCCACTTTGCCATGCTTCATTTTCCTTTGATCTATTCATGAAAGCTACTTGGAAGAATCAAGCTTTCAGGCATTCCAAAGAACAGTTTTTTACTTAACACATATTAGAAAACATCATTAATTTGGCCTGGGATTTTCTCACAGAGGCCTCTTTCCTGGTAAGAACACTGTAGTGGGGAGTCCAGGAATGTAAAAATGAGGTTCAACTCAATGAAGGCTGGAGACGGGGGCAGGGGGAGAAGCAGAGCCAGCTACGTTTTCCCAAGTGCCACCCGTTTGGAAAATCAATCCGGAATTTAATGGTTCATGCATGTACTTGAAGTGATCATTATTTATTTTTTCATTGTCTTAATGATTTTTATAATGCCACAAAGGGAAGGTATTTTAAGTCAGATTTCTTGATAAGGCTTTATTATAGACTCAATTGAATTGGTAGTGGTTCAGTCTGTTTTGCAAAAGTATTTGAGTATGCCGATCTTTAAGGCAAAAAGGTGCATTTTAATGAAGGATTCTGATAACAGATATTTTCCTATAATATTTGATTTGGAAAAAAAACCCTTTTTGTTTCATAGGCCCCACTGATTATTGCCTTAGCACCTACTTGCCATTGATAAGTTAAACAAACCCCTCTCTATAGTAATTTTCATGGTTGGTATTTTGTAGGAATATAATGAAATTGAAAGGAGAAATTCAACGTGAGGACTGTGCAAAACCCTCCATGCAATAAAATTCTTCTTGTTCAGGCTTCATTGAAAGACCTGTCAACCACCCAGTTCATCCATAGCCTGTTCATCTGTAGTTTTCTTTTCAGAATAGACCCTTAAAAAGTACTATTTGCATTTGAAGTCTCTTGATTTGCATTTGGTTCTGTACATTCCCAGTGGAATAGCCTAATTTTAATTTAAATTTCTCAGTGAAAACATTTTTTCCAGAAAGGTGAGCACAGAATCATTTTTGCACAAAGCCTTTTGGTGGAGCATTTCAGGAGGTGGAGCCTACACAGAGCAGAGAATGGGATACCAGAAAGGGAATGCCCTGTAAGGAGCCACCAGACTGGGAAATTCCAGGGTACAATGCTACACGGGGGAGAGACAGGCTTTCTCAGCCCTTCGTGGGAGTGCCTCTCCTTCAGGTCCTTCCTTTCTTTCCCTTTTCTTTCTTCCTTTCTTTTTTTCCTTTCCTTTCCTTTCCTTTCTTTTCCCAGGAAATGTGCTTTTTATTACCCTTGTCTCGGGCCTGCTAATCATGCGGCCCTAGGCTCCTAGTTCAAAAAATATCAGAAATGCCAGTTTTGCATGGTATTCTCAGCCACACTGGGAGGCAGCTATCCTCCCTCCTAGATGGACTGTATCATCTTAGGCAAATTGTATAACTCCTAAGCAGAGATGACAATATGAAGTTTTCAAGTCTGTCTTAACTCTTAATGCTAGAAATGACATTAAAGTGCAGGGCAGAGTGCCGAGCATAGAGCTAGTAACCAGAGAGCTCTCGTTCCTCAGCACCTTCCATGTGCTCCAGCATAGGCTGCCTGCCTGCAGAAGCAAACTTCTAAGGCAACTATTACTGTGTTTCATCAAGTCTCAGACCACACTTTTTATTTCTTTTCATGTTACCATTTTTGACAAGTCATAGAATTTTCAACCAAATGAATATGGCATTATTATTCCCATTTGACAAATGGGAATTGAGTCACAGAAAGGTTAGACATGAGAAATAGGTGAAATGTCTGAATAGCAACTTAGGTTTTGTTTGGTTTCACTTTGTTTTGGGTACTGGGAATTGAACCCAGGGGTATTCTATCTCTGAGCTACACCCCAGCCCTTTTTATTTTTTACTTTGAAACAAGATCTTACTAAGTTTCTGAGGCTGGCCTTGAACGTGTGATCCTCCTGTCTCAGTCTCCCAAGTACTGGGAGTACAGAAATGGCCATCATATCTGACCATCATACCTGACTTCAGCTTGGGTTTTTTAAAATTCAAAATTTGTGCTCTTAGATATTACAGATGCATTCCCCTAGAGTAGACCAGGGTTACCAAGAATCCATGGGCACCAAATGATCACTGATGGACTTAAGGACATCTCTTGGCCTACTGAAGTTAGGTTTAGTACTATTTTGTGTGTACAACCTTATTTTCTTGGCAGGTCAGTAGGCTTTATCATATTCTCAACGGGGTTCATGACCCCCCAAAAAGCTTAAGAAAAAACATCTGGGGATAATCAGCCATAGTTGGTAAGCAGGATCTGCCCTTATATGGTACAACATGTTTAAATTTTTTAAACATGTTCCATCTGTGTATTATCTTTGGACGCCCAAGTTTTACTTAATCCATATTTTTACCATATTCATAAATAGCTTCAACAAACCGTAAAGACCACTGGGCTGCAGCTGCTGTGTCTTTTGCTCCGATCAGCCTTGTCCCTCATTATTTACTCTGAGTCAATTGAGATTTCATATCCTGTGGCCCCATATCACCCTTTGACCCCTCCCTCCTTTGGAGGCATCCAATGCCCAGGGGAGGTCAGCCTTGCCAAAGGAGCGTTCACTTGCCCTACACCACCCCATAGGGCCTGGGATCAGAGTAGCCTCCTGCTGGCTGACCATATCTGGACCTTCTTCTGATCCTTTTTGCCCACAAGCTAAATTCCCTTCTCTCTACATTGGGTACCAAATTCCAGCAACACTCAGAGTTTCACTAAAAACCATAATATTGGCTCATATCTTCTCTCCATTCAAATCTCGGTAGCTACCCCATCTGTGGAATCTTGCATGTAGGCCTTCCAGATCCTCAGCCCTCTTATTTCCCTGACTTCCCTGACCTTTCTCTTCCCTCTTTTTCAGCAATTCACCCCCATGCCCACACCTAGAACTTTGCCATGTCCCAGAATTGCTCAGTCTCTAAACATTTCAAGGGCTCTGGATCCACCTAAAAGTCTTCTTCCTCATTTCTCTCCAGAGCCACCCTCAAGCTCACCATGTGGTTGTCTCCTTAAGGTCACATCACAATTCTTTTTTACCCCCCTCCCCAAATAATGAATTTTAACTTCTAGTTTTTTGAACTCCCAAATAAATTATGACTCTCAGCTATTTGAATAGTTTAGCCAACAATAAAGAATTATACATTAAAATTCACCTTGACAAGACTCAAGTAGTTTCCTTTTCTCAAACTATATTGATGTTTACTGAGTTTAGTGAATGCAGCAAGGCAGGGAGGAGGATAATTCATTTCAGGACAATATTAAAACAGAAGCACTGAGGTATAGAAGCCAAACAGAAAACATGGTGAAGCCCAGAGCCAAGCAGGGCTTGGCTTACCACATTGTACCAGGTCAGTGAGGACATGCAGGACATGGATTCTGGCTCTGGAAGTCTCATTATTAGAAAACTATTACCTAGTTTCAGGTGATAACAAAGATAACTTTAGCTCTTTGCCCACTTGAGCCTTGCATCTCAGCTTCTTGGTCCCATTAGATGGTCTTGCCACTGGATTTTGGGGCGGCTTTCTTAAGGAAAGTATCTTTAATTCACAGTTACTGAAGGCAGACTGACCCAGGTGCCACCTGCTCTATTCACTTCAGAGCAGCTTTGCTATCACCCATTCCGGTACCAACTAGAGGACTGGGCTACTGTAGACTTTCATCAAATATTCAAATAAGCACCATTAATATTAACTGTACTAACATTGTCAACTTTTTTTTTTCAATATCATGTAACTACTAATAGAATCAAATGGCGTAGCAATTACTAAGATGATTTGGGAGCTGAGTGTGGTGGCACACACCTGTAATCTCAGTATTTGGAAGGCTGACACAGGAGGATCACAGGTTTGAGGCCCTCAGCAACTTAGTGAGACTGTGTTTCAAAACCAAAAATAAAAAGGGCTGGGGTGTAGCTCAGAGGTAAAATGCCCCTGAATTCAATCCCCAGCACCACAAAAAAATTAAAAAAAAAAAAAAGAGAGAGTGTTTAGGAGACAGGCAGACCTGGGTTAGAATCCTCCTCTGTGATTTCACTAACTGTGAGATCATGGGCAATACAATCTCTTTGAGTCTTGACTTTCTGGGATGATGCATAAAGCTGTTGATACCATGTGGAGCATGGGGTAAACACCTAGCAAGTGTTCCTTCATTTACTTTTGCTGCCATACTAATGGTTTCTCCTGTTTTTCTCCTTAAGTTTGGGACCCGCTTCATTATAGAGGCCATGGAGAAGGCAGGACACTCCATCAGCACTCTTTTCTTATGTGGAGGCCTGAGCAAGAATCCCCTTTTTGTGCAGATGCATGCAGACATTACTGGTAAGTCTGGGGAGGAGAGAAGTTCTTTTCAAGCTTAGCTGCAAATGGTCAAGTTCTGGGCAGGTTGAGAATAGGAGGATATGGGTGATGTGTCAAGTTATTAAGGTGACTGTGAAGTCATGAGAGGGAAAGTGATTTCTATGAATACTCACACACTGAATGAGATGAGAAACCAGGGAGGCAAAAGCTAGATCTTAATTGAAGCATTGCCCCACAGTTTGGAGTACCTCTTCTGATTACTAGGCATTGTGGGGAATATTGAAGACACACAGATGAATAAGACATGATTCCTGTCTCTGCGGAGTTCAAAGTCACTGAGGAAGGCAGAAAGCAAATGGACCCATTAAATATACTGTGACCAGATTTCTGAGTGAGAAAAGCACCTGGTATTATGAAAACCCAGTGAGTACTTGGCCCAGTTTAGGGCTCGTGACAGTGCAGGGCATGTGATCTGGAAGATGTGATAAGGAAACTATCTCAAAGAAAGAGTGCAGAGCCCAGATGCTGTGGTATCCAGGATCTGGTTGAAGCTTCAGAATTTCTGACTTTTCATTTGTAACTCTTGAACGATGATCTCTCTTTCTAAACATGTCCAAAACCTGAAGACATGGGCAGTAAACAGTGTGTATTGAAGAGTGAAACAGAAAGAGAAAAGACATAAGAAAGAGCCCAGATTACTTAATAATTTTTCCCAGGAGAAAAAGCATGGCCACATTTTATCTAAAAATCAGCTGGGTGGTTCAGAGGAGGTTCAGAGTTAAAATCTGGCCTTTGATTTTCCCATTTCCAGCTTCTAAGAGCCAAAAGTATGCCTTACCTGGATGCAGGAGGGAAGATGGAAGTCAGGTTTAGGGAACATATTGCCTAAGGGAATGAGAAAGAAAACAGGGACAGAGAGCAAGGCAGCCAGGAGTGGCCCAGCAACGCCTCAGAGCTGCTGCTCCAGCCTTTGTGGAAATGGGTGGCCTTCCAGGCCTGGTGTCGCTGAGCTGACTCAGAAGCAAGGCGTGCAGCGGCTTCACCGAAAGTCCTGCTTTGGAAACTGCTCTCCTCCCCGGCTGTTGAATGAAAAGGCTGTTAATCGTTGTTTGGATTCAGATTGAAACTGGACCCTTTGTCCCTGACTATGCACCAGTTACAGTTATGGACAAAGGGATCTTTTCTTTGGCCTGGAATTCCTCTCTCTCTGGAAGCCTGTGACTGACAAGTGATGGCAAAGTGCATCTGCCTTGAAATGCTTTGCGTTCTGCTAACCTCATTAATGCATCAGATTAAATAGCTCACATTCCAGGCACAGCCACCCTCTTCCTCTCCCTCACCCAGCACTTAAAGAAAAGAACACATTTGCATTTGTCCCTATCAAAGGCACGTATACAGCAGCCAGTGGATAGGTATTGCCTTTGGTACCTTTAAACATTGTCATTGCTCTAATTTTCCTACCTAGAAAAATTTAGAGAGCTCCATAGACATGGTCCATGATTCTTTGGGAAGATTCTTTGGAGACAGTAGTGGAAACAATAAGAAACCAACTCTGTGACTTAATGGCAAGTTATTTGACCTCTTTGAGTCTCAGTTCCCTCTTTTAGAAGACAGAGACAGTCTCCCTCTCATATATCATGCTGAGGGTAAGGGCTCCTGAGTTTGTGAGCACCCCAAGCTCTGTGCCTGACCCTCAGTAGGTGATCAATAAATATTAGATCGCTTCTTTCCTCCAGGTGGCTTCCCACCAAAAAGAAGAAAGGATGATAGAGAGAGAGAAAAAAAAACAGTTTAGTATTTTGTTAGCAAAATCTTTGCCATGTTAAGAACAGCCTGCTCTATGGGGCTTTGCCAGCTTGGGAAATGTCATTGCTGTGAGGAAGAACTTTCTTGTACCCTGGCCATTTAGTTAACTGTGGTTTCAAAAAATACTTGGTGTGTACTAAGTAATTGTAGGTTTCCCCCAGTGACTTGGGACGAAATGTTCCTTCTTCTAAATGTTGTTTTTAGTACTGGCAGTTTCACTGGGGGTTTCCCTCTTCCTATCTTACTCATTATTAAATCAGTTGTTCATTCATTTATCCACTCATAAGCATTCTCTGAGCACGTCAGCCTATCAAGAGCTGGGCTTGGCATGGGGAGGCAAAAGAACAATGATGTCGTGCCAAGAGCTCCCTATTGAAAAAAAAGTGTTCCTGGTCCTCTGGCCAGTGTGCAAAAGAGTGGAGTGGGGACCTGGAGGACAGTCACCAGGATCATTCAGGTCTAGGCTGGGAACAGATGCACTCTAGCCCTTGATTCCCATGGGAAAGGGCCTGGGAGTCCTTCTTCCCCATCCAGATATAGGGAAGCTTTGGAAAGGGTAAAGATGGGCTGGGAGGTAAATGGTGTTTGAGGCTGCTACTTACTAAAGAGTTCCAGGTCTGTGGGGAAACCTGGGTGTCCAGAGTCACGCTCCCATCAGCATCACTCCTGGGATTCTGCAAATGCTGGAAGTACCCTCTCCTGATTGGGCCACTGGTGGCCTGGCATTCATCCTTTTGCCTATGAATGACTGCTGGGAACTTGTCCTACGCCATCCAGACTGCCCCACTCTCCAGCCCAGGTGGAGAATGTACAGTCTTCATTCACTGTCCATCTTAATGCTATCAGGAGCATCCACCATGGAGACAAGGGTCCTGGCACTAATGCATAGCCTTGTCACAGTGAACCTGTGTGACAGGACCCATCCCCATTGGATACATGGAGAAACCAAGAGTAAACAAGTATAAGGGACATGCTGAAGGACTCAGAGCTCATGGAAACAGGAAATAAACCCAAGCCTGAGCTTCTCCCAGAGCTGACAGCTTGACCCCAAAGTGTCAAGCCCTGGACCTGCACATGGGGCTGGTATTCCCAGGTCTTCAGGGATGTCTGCAGGAATTCTTCTTCCTGTCCCTTTTATACCTGGTGACCTATCCTAGAGAAAGGAGGTGAGTTAGTTGATCCCATGCAGAGGAACTGCGTCAAGGAGGACTTCCCAGATAAGGTAGGAAGAGAAAAAGAGTGGAAAAATAACTCCCACATGTTGAGTAAAGAAAGATTTTATTCTGCACAGCTCATCTCTGTGGCTTTTACTGCCATCTCCTGATTAGCAAATATATATACATATATATGTATATATATATAGTAGGCACTGTTTTAGTACCTTATTTTTTGTTGTTTTGCTATTGGTGCATTGCAGTTATATGTAATAGTGAGATTCATAGTAAGACATTCATGTGGGTTAGTGCCTTATTTTTAATAGCACCTTTAATTCTAACAGCAACCCAACAATATGGGTGAAATTTTCATCCCATTTGTACATAAGCAAAGTGAGGTACAGAGAGGTTAGGCGACTTGCCAAGGATCACACAGTGATGTCAGTGAAGAAGCTGATATATATTGAATGGTTTCTACTCATCTTGAACCCATTGGGAACCCTCCACCTCTGTGAGTTGGCATACAGAACACTTATTCCTGTCTGCTGGCCCTTCTAACACCTGTTTAAGCCTTGTGTCCACTGTGAGAACTACTACCCCAGAAATCCCTTCTCTCATTATTTAATTACTTGCCAAGTACTAGATAACTGGTCTACATGCCAGGAATATAGCACTAGAAAAAATGAGCCCCTGCCTTCATGGACTTTAAGTTCTAGCAGAGGAAAGAGACACTAAATAATGTAAGTTAGTAAAATGCAAGGCTGGAAGGTGAGGAGAAAGTAGGAAAGAGGATAAGGTGAGGGTCCTCTGTCATTTTAAATTCCAAAACCAGGAAGGTGCAGGAGGAAAGTTGTGCTGCACAAAGAAGGAGGGGAAGGCAGTTGCCTACGGGCATCCGGAAGGGCCCCTGAAGCATCTCAGCTGTGAGAACATCTCAGGATGACAAAGCAGGCCCAAACCCTGGAGCTGTGTAAGGGCTGTGGCTTACACCATGAGAAAGTTAGGGTGCCACAGGACAGGTGACTCTTACCCTGTCTTGATATTTCCCTTCTCTTGGTATATCTCAGATAAAGAATCAATCTCCTGCATGACCTTTATCTCTTTCTCACCCATCTTCCCTCTGAGACCAGCAGGGCATAGCCTGGTCAGTGTTTTCTAGGCTCAGCAAAGCATGTAACAAACATCTGTTACACTGAGCTTGAACCAAATGGCAGGTAGCTGCTGACAGAAGCCTGGAAAATCTGGGCACCAAGTTCTCCTGATCTGATACATCTGGTGTTGACTCCCTTGGGGCTTTGGGTCACTACACCAGCAGGAACAGCCAGTGAAATCCTTTGGGACCTGGTTGTCCCAAGGAGCAGGGAACTGTGGGGTGTGGGGAGGGCTGCTGCCTTGACGTCAGGTGTTTTTGCCACTGGGGCTACTTGTTGGCTCCCCATGCTGCCTCCGGTCTGCTCCCTAACTAAGGTGTGGCCTTGTTCTGTACAGGCATGCCTGTGGTCCTGTCCCAAGAGGTGGAGTCTGTTCTTGTGGGCGCTGCTATTCTGGGTGCCTGTGCCTCAGGGGATTTCGCTTCTGTACAGGTACGTGAGGACCCAGGGCTGGGCGTGGTCCTTCTGGTGTCTTAGGCTGTCCTTCCTCTTGACAGCAGCTCACATTTTGCAAAACACACACAGGATATAATTAAGAAATGATAGGTTCCAACCAGGGAAATCACAAGTGCTTCTAGTCTCAGACATATTTATTGCAGTTTTCATTTGACTTGGCCTCTGTTAGTGTTGGTTGTTCTGTTTTTCTGTTGGTTTTCTTTTTTCTCCTTTAAAATAGCTCTTCAATCATTTCTTTTAAATTCCCCCTTGAGAGTATTTTTTTTTTTGAGCAACTGAAACAGGTAAGTCTCAAAATTTCAGTCTTTCATGTATATTTCAGATTCTTATTTACCTGTTTTCAATCACATCACTTTCCAAATAGCTTTGAGGCCTCTACCAACAAGAAACACAAAAGAAAATGTTGGTTTCTTTAAAAAAGGAATTGAAAAGGAAAATAAGGAACAGAGATATAGGAAGAAAAAAAAAACAATTTGGTGGCTGTGATTGAGTACACAATTTGGCTCTGAGCTTCCTGCAGCCAAGACAAAAAAGAATGCATAAGTTGCATAATTCTTATTTCAAAAGGAGGAAACATACTGGTTTTTGGTAAGAGACAAGGCTTTTCCTGCCACCAAATTTCAAAAGACATTGCACCTATGGTTCTTTGTGGATAGGCCCTAAGTGCTAAAGAGTAAAAACTGGGTGTTGTGGCTCTTAGTCTCAACTTTGGCAAAGTCATTAGGTTCTCTGTGTCTCAGCTAAACAAACATCTCTCAAACTTTCAGCTAAGACTTGGAAGTCAGATTTCTTGGTTCCAGCATTTACTCACTATTTCATGTTAGGCCAACTTAAGGCTGAGAGCCAGGTTTTGCACCTATGGCTAGAGCCCCATTTATTGTGATGCTCTTATGTGCCAGACACTGTGCAGGGTGCTTTTCACATAACCTTCCTAATACCTATAACAACCCACAAGGGCCACAAAAACAGTCCAACAGAGATCCAGAAACTGATAAAGCTTAAGGTAAAGAGTTAGACTCAGACAGATACGATACAAAAGTCTGTTTCCAAAGTCCACACTCTTTATACCACATTTTGGGAAAGGTTGTACATTTCACATGGTCCGAGCCTCTAGAATTGGTGGTTGAATTATCTCTCCAAAGAATTGAACCCACTCAGGAATATTTGTGTATTTTAACTCAGGCCCTTAAACAAAATGTTATAATTGAATTCTCAATGTTTTCTGGATTTTCTGATCCTCTCTCAAATCTGCCATGTGGGTCTATTTATTATTGAAATGGCAATGAATTGTCAATTATTATTTTAATGTGTTAATTATCTAATATGTTTTTCTAAGACAAATTATTATAGTTAAAACAATAGCAGAGTTTATTAAGGCACTGCTTCGGTTATCTGAATATAATTTCTTTTTTTTTTTTTTCAGTACTGGGAATTGAACCCAGGGGCATTCTACCTCCGAGCTACACCCCTAGCCCTATTTTTTATTCTTTATTTTGAAACAGGGTCTCACTAAGTTGCTGGGGGTCTCACTAAGTAGCTGAGGCTGGCCACGAACCTATGATCCTCCTGTCTCAGCCTCCCAATTACTGGGATTACAAGCATGCACCACCATGCCCGGCTCTGGATATACATTTCTATGTATTCAAAATTCATACTTTGAATATGAAGCCCTGACCTCCAAATGAGATTGTGAGAGGTAATTAGAGGTAGATGAGGTCTTGAGGGCAGAGCACTGGTTGGATGGGATTAGTGCCCTTATTCAAGGAGACATCAGAGAGCTTGCTCTGTCTCAGAATTTGGCCATGTAAGCCAAAAGAGGACCCAATTATGCTGTCCCCCTGATCTCTGACTCTGATCCTCTGGAACTGTGAGAACATAAACATCTGTTGCTTAAACAAAGTCCCTAAGGCTTTGTAAGGCAGGCTGAGCAAGACACCTCTTGACAGTCCCGCTGCCTGTGGAATAGATGGATCTATCCTTATTTATGTGATAAATGAGGAAACCCAGGCCCAGAAACATTGTAAGTAATTGGCTCAAGGCTACACAGTTAATAAGAGCAGGAACAGCATCGAAATGATCTCTCTGAATATTAACTATCCTAATTCTCAATCTTTTTCTAATTTGCTTAATTTTTCTATTTTTTTAAATGTTCTTGTCTTCTCAAATGTTGGGAGACATATTTTCTAAAATTATATGCCATCGGCCATAAATCCCGAGTTAGTCCACAGCCCAGAAGATAACACAACAGGACGAGGCTGTTCCATCAGATACTTCCTACGTGACTTTGGCAATTCATTGATATCTTAGTCAAAAGCAGGGCTTGCAGCTCTAGGGATTCCACTCACATCCTCTAATTAGAATCTGAGCTTAATTCTGTGCTGACATCTTTGCTGCATGAGATTTGGTGTTAATCTTTGGAACAGAATATAAAATATAGCAGAACAGATATTGGGATTGCTGACTTGAGTATTTGCTGCAAAGCCAGCAGCATCTTAAAGACAACCTCATGTCTCCTGTTCAAGCCAAGGAAGTATAGGCATGTCCCAGTTGTTTTCAAGTGGTTCTGTAATCTATTAAAGGGAGCCTCTGACTGAGAAAGGCCTGAGCTCTCATCTGTCATCATTTACCTGCCTGAATCCCTGTAGTCTTGAGCTCTGCTTGTACATCCTCAGAGGATGTCACCCGTCCTCTGCAGGTGCTTGTTTTTCTTCTCTGTTCCTTTGAAAAAGTGTCTAAATAAGTCAGGTGTGGTGGCACACACCTGTAATTTCAGTATCTGGGAGGCTAGGACAGGAGGATCGCAGGTTCAAGGATAGGCTCAGCAAGTAGCGAGAGACGCTCAGCAACTTAAGGAGATCCTGTTTCAAAACAAAGAATGAAAAGGGCTGGGCATATACCTCGGACATAGGATGACCCTAGGTTCAATCCCCAGTATCACATGTGCATGCGCAAGTGCACACACACACACACACACACACACACACACACACACACACACACACACAAGCACAGGATGGCTAAATGACAATTGCCACTAATAGGACTATTGAGATGAGGAGCCTTTGAAAGCTCCAGTATCCTCCCAAGTATAATTAACTATTACTATTAGACTGATTATGTATGGAACTGCTTTGGAAATGTAAATATATGTACTTGGCTTCATTCATCTGCTGCAAAGAAGAGAAGCCCACCTGTGTGTCCCTGGCCTGGGGACCAGCTCAAAACTCTAGAAATTGAGGTAAAACAGAATTGCTTCTTCCCTATGATTGCTATATTTCAACCTGAGCTTCAACACAGTGTTTTCTTTGAACTTCAAAGATCCTAACCTGATCTGCAGGGTACCTGTCATTCCTTACTATAAGTGATTCCTGCCAGCAATTTAACTAGTCCAGCAGAACAAGATGATTTCTTTTCTCATAGACCACATATCTGGTGGTCGAATGGAGGATTTCACTTCTTATCTAAATGGGCTGATGTTGATAGACTCAGCCAGAGTCATCTCCTTCAGGTAAAGGAAAGGCTAGGAAGATTCCACATTGACATTAACTGCAGACCTAGGGGAAAGGCTTGTGTACCTGGAGAGACAGGGCTTTCCAATTTGCTAGGCCCATGAATGGATGACTTCAGCCAAGGATGGAGCCCTGTACTTCTTGGTGACACCAATAGATCAGAATGGAGCCACTGGTGTGAATTTTATTTAAAGCTACTGCAAACTTCTATGTACTTCAAGCCTGAGAGAATTTTATCAAGTGGCAGAAGTAGAACAGTGAATGGAATTTTCTGGTGAGTATGAATGAGAAAGATTGGTCATATACAAGGTCTACTGCTATTGTGAATTTTGAAACATGCTAGCAATTCCTAGCTTCTTTTTTCTATTCATATGCTCACTCTCTGAGTCTCTCTCTCCTTCTCCTCCCCTGCCCTTTGCTGCCCTCCTTTCCTTTGGAGATCGAAAGTCTTCTTACTCTTCCCTTTTCAAATAAGGACCTCACAAAGGGCACTGACATAGCATACATCTGCGTTGGAGAAAAGGACTAACAATGTCCTAAAGAGCTGTCCTGCAGGAAAAGTGTTTTTCTTTAAGTAGGTTTCAAAATTGTGCCTCCACTGAAAAGTACAATCTCCTTGAGGACGAATTATGGTCATCTTTAAATCTGAGACTTAATACTGTAGAATCGAGCCACAGGTGTGCTGCTCCGTGGTGAGAGTTCAGCTCTCAAGTAGGCGAGAGAGGACCCATGGATGGGTGTCTTCTTCTCTCCATTTATGCATAGGAAAATGGAATGCATATAGACTTGACATCTGTGACCTTTTCATCTAGTCATGGCCCCATCTCCAGAATCAGTGCACTACAAAACAATCCTCTCTAATTCTAAATTCCCTGGAAAACATGTAATTAATATTAGAAGTTGGGGGGAAATTTCTGTAGGTTCCCAGGTTTTAGAAAAATAAAATAGAAAAAAGTTTACAAAGTATCAACACACATTATCTAAGCAACGGTAGTAGAGAGTTTCTAATAAATGCAAGGACAAATAAAACAAAAAGCTGGTTAGAAGTTATAAGAGAAAACCCAATCGAACAGCAAAGAGGCAGAAATATGAAATAGCTTTCCACTCCTTGCTTCCTTCAGGCCCCCTGTGGATGTCATTAGCTCTGTGTAATTTCTTATCTTAAGAGGAAGGTTTTTTCCAAGACTATTTATATGAAACAAGCTTTAATTCCAAAAGTGCTATTTGTCTTGAGCCACTGTCTTCCTTCCGTATCCACCTCAAAATAAAGTAGTGGTGGAATTATCCAAAGCAAAAATCAGCACAAGCAGACAGTGATGGGGGATGAATACGAACCATTGTAAGGGCACTAGCAGTGTAAAGAAAATCAGCACCATTATTCAAACCCCTTTCCTCCTCCCTGGGTGCATTGCCTCCCTGTAAACCACTGACTCCAGGGGTTCCTACGATCAGCCTTCTCTGTCACGTTCCAGACAGACTCCTGTGTCTTCCAGACCAATACATGTCAGTGGCCAGTGGAGAGCTGTGATTACTCACCCTTTCTGTAATGTGCACCCACAAGATAAACTACCCCTGCTGACCTGACCACAGTGCTCTGCCCTTGAGGCCAGTCCTTGCAAACATCCTCTTGCTTCCCTGAAGCCTCGCCTTCTGTTCTGTTTCATGAAACTTACCTCACTTAGAGCCTGATATGTTCATCCCCTGTATGAGCTTCAGAGCCTGTAATTTTATATACAATATCTCCCATTTTGTTTTATTTTATGAGAGTCAACTTACCGTGATTTTTAAATACTATTTGGTTTTCTATCACCATTAAGTACCAGTTTTACAATCTGCAACGTAAAGCTTATTATCATTATCACTGAATTTCTGGAAGCTTGGAAAGGTTAAGTATAATGGATGTTCAAGAGGAAGAAACCATCCTGTATCTTAGTGCATTCAATTGTAGTTTGCTTATTTCTTTTCTTCCTATGAAAATACAATTCATAATTCATGTTCATTGTGAAAAACAAGAAAATCCAGTTAAGATGAAAAGGAAATATGAAAACACCAATCTCACTACTCTAAAATAACCTATTTTAGATTATTTTAATTATCTTAGCTAATATTCTTATATATATTCTTTTTGTCTTTTGCATGTAATTTTGATCATTTAACATTTTTATTTATTTATTTATTTGTATTGGTGCATTGTAATCATACATCTTTGTTAGATACAAGCTGGGAGAGGCATACATGCACACATTTCTCATTTAACCCTTTCTTGCATATGGTTAACCAGTTTTACCAACACTATTTGTTGAAGAGGCTATCTTTTTTCCAGTGTATGCAAACTATGTTCTGTTTTATAGTCTTTTTTCCTACCCAAAACATATAATAAACCATTTGATTAATCATTTTTGCAAGCTATATAACTTTCTGCCCCATAGAATTTACCATGTTTTATTTTACCTGCCCCATGTCTTGAATACTTAGGTTGTCTCCATTATTTAAAGAGTACTACAACTAACAGCTTTGTAGCTAATTTTTTGCATATAACCTAACTTATTTCCATTAAGTAAATTGGGAGGCATATAATTGTTCAGTCAAAAAGTTTACATATTTTTAGGATTTTAGGATTTTTAGGATAGTAATAATTTATACTCCTACCAGCAGTATATGGAAATTCAAGGTTCACATTACTTATATACAAGAATCCTCTTGGTGTGAATTTTAGATCTATTCAGCTTTAATCCCCTGGCCCTTTATAATCCTATACACTTTGCATGTGGTCTTGATATCAACTTTTTTAGTAGCATTTGCTCTTTATTGCTTAAACATGTTTTCTGAAGATAATAAGATATTGGTTTCTAATTAAATAGTTTCAAATTCCTGATTGAATTTTCTTTTTTTTTTTTTTTTTTTTTGTGGTACTGGGGATTGAACCCAGGGGCATTCTACCTCCGAGCTATACCCCCAGCCCTATTTTTTATTCTTTATTTTGAAACTGAGTCTCACTAAGTTGCGGAGTGCCTCACTAGGTAGCTGAGGCTGGCCTCGAACCCAGATCCTCCGGTCTCAGCCTCCCAAATGCTGGGATTACAAGCGTGCACCACCACGCCCGGCTTGATTGAATTTTCTGAGTACATATCCTGTCCCATATGTCAATGTCTCATAGAAAGTCAACAACAACAATAAAACTTTGGAATAATAGTAATTTAAAGAAGAATTAAATTAAGAATGTGATATTGTTCTTACCATTCTTTATACTTATTGCCATAGCTGACTAACAAAACAGTCTTTTCTTCATAAGAATCCCCTTCCCAAAAATAATACAGATTCTAATTAATAATAAATCTGGTTCAAATCTAGTTTGCAGAATAGCACCATGGATGTGAACGTCAAAACTTTAACTCGAAATTAGAATTTTAATTTTGGGAAATAATTTGAATACAAGTTATACAACATTTGATTCTCCTGTTTTTAATAAGATGAGCCTGAAACAGGTCCCATTGCTTTTTATTACTAGTCATAGACTCATTTAAGGAACCTAGTAGATGTTAACAGTGCCCATTATGTGGTTGAGAACTCTGAAACACAAAGAAGAAATTGTATAACCTTGATTGACACAAAGTCCATTAAGCCATAGCCTAGTAAATATATATCCATTGTTTGGGAAGGGCCTAGATTCCAATATGGCAACCCAGCTGTCCTTCACAGGATGGTATGGTTCATAGAAAATATCAGCATTGCCCACTTGTCCTCACTTCTTGGCTCAGTGTCAAACACAGAAATAAAAATAAGAAGGGTGCCTTATTTGGTTTGAAGTTTTCTCATTCATTTGCCTTAAGTTCATACCATGTTCACTAGTATTGTATTGCTTCATTTGCTTTTAATCATAATCTACCTGTGCATAATTTATAAAAGTAGATATTAAAAGCACCTTAAGAGCTTCACTAAAAGATACTTTTAATACTGTTGTTATTAACACATGCAGATTTTGGCTAACAAATATATTCTTCCCAAATATCTTCCTTCTCTTACAATTTTTATTTGGGAACTTAAACAGTGGCCAATGCCTAGTGAGTCCTTAGAAACTTAGAAGGATTATATAACTCCTTTTCTATATAAAGTGTACCTCTTTGACTTGATTTTAAGATAGTAATCATATAAATCTAAAAATGTATGTAGACCATCCTATAGAAACAAATGCTTATAAGTAATTCCCCTATCAATTATACTATAGCTTTCCATAATAAACTTATTGCTGGAGTAAACCAAAATGAATAGGTTAGGGATTTTTTTCCCTTTATACTGGGGTAACTCATAACAAACCCAGGCTGAGTAAGTTTAGTAGTCATCACAGTAAATTAGGCTATAGAATCTGAGATCAGGAAGGTCAAGACCTTTAGTTAAGCTATAATTGGGAAAATAACTCCAAACGATGACTACATATATGCACACACTCACATATACATATACAATACATCCCACACATTACCACCACTAGGAAAAAGTTTGATTAAGAGCCATGGAATGTACAGGGTCCTATTGAAGTTTATGAAAGGATTCTGATTACAGCAGTGAGGCATTGACTAAGAAGTATGTGGAAGAAAAAAAATAAATCTTTACAGTTACTTATTGAAGGTATTTGATATTCTATAATGAGCCATAAG
This sequence comes from Graphiurus murinus, assembly GCA_004027655.1. Lineage (NCBI taxonomy): Eukaryota > Metazoa > Chordata > Mammalia > Rodentia > Gliridae > Graphiurus > Graphiurus murinus. The sequence continues at coordinate 58,256 of PVLC010004842.1, read as the reverse complement.
AAAGGACCATTGCTTCAGAACCATGAATGGAGTGTCTTTAATCATATGCATTTCAAAGAATTTTGAAAATTTAAAAATTGTATACCATGTTAAAAGGCATGTAAAGGAATTGCCTGCACTATTACCATAATAATTTTACAAATGGGAAAACAGGGTTAGAGAGGTTAAGGGACTTACCTAATCATTAGTGAGAAAGTAATAGAGCCAAAATCCAAGTCCTGGCATAGGATTCCTAAACTAAGGATTGTTCAGCTCAGCCACATGTAAAAAATGGACTCTTCTGGGACTAAACATGATTACTATTGTTTTTTTTAAAAAAAAAATATCAGAAATAGATGAGAATTTAGATGTACATTAAATGTCAGTGCATTAGATAAACAGGGCATACTTTTAAATTAGGATAATTTTAGAGAGTTTAAAAGAAGGACTGTTTATGAAATTGTAGGTGAGGCATTAGAGAAATCACATGGGAGAATGCACAGTGGCTAATAGCTGAGCCTGATGAGATGAAGGGGCAATTACTGGAAACCCAGAACAAAGCACTGTGTGCAGACTGGAAGGTAAGAGCTGTGCCATCGACCCTATTCTCCTCTGTGAATCTGCTCTCCTGATGGCCTCCCAATTGGATGGACTCTGAGTCAGAGGGGAAGGGAGGTCCTTGATGTGCTCCAGACGAGCCAGCCCATCCAGACTCAGAACAGGGTAGGAAGAGCTCTTTGGGAGCCTATGAAGATGTGCATCAGAGTCTTCTAGGATGGGACACTCAGTGCCATCTGTACACCAGAATCCAGTCTGTGCATGGTTTGTCCAGACTTGTGATGAGATAAGGAACTTGCCCCAGAATGTAAATCAATTATGTCACCAAGTGTACTGTGTAGTTCAGTTGACATTTTATCCACAGCAAGATGTTCTCAATGAAGAAATTACTGTGTTGGTTTACATTCGGATGCAAGTTCCTCATATCAGTACAGATGGACCCTTTGTGGGGCACTGATCTAGACTTCTAGTTCTGCAGATAATGAGACACATTCTGGAGGTCCCCCAAAAGGACTCCCTTATTCCTGTTTTTATTTTCTTGCCTTACCATCTGCTAAAGAGAAGAAAACTAATATTTTTATAAAACTTTTCTGAGCTAGGCACAGTGCTAAAGTACTTTAGTTGACATTTCATTCTTGCAAGGTAAGTTATCCACATTCTCTTTACAGACTAGAAAACAAGTTCAAAAAGTATAAGTAATATTCTATGATCTAACAGCTAGAAAGTGGTGGAAATAGCTATCAAATTCAGATCTGACTCCAAAGTCCATTCATACCCTACCCTATGTCTAAGCAGTCCCAGAAACATGCTTAAAATTACCTGACATTAATATTCAGGAAAAAAAATGGGATTGTAGTGGGATTGCCTTCTGTGGAGACCCATATGGTAACAACCAAGTCACAGTTCCTGAAACAGATATACCCCAACTCCCTACAAATCAGACAGCACTATTTGCAGGGACTATGTTACTCCACTTTATGAGGCCTTTCCCAGCCCAGCCAGATCAGAGGTCATCTCAGTTTGTTTCTCAGTGGCTTATGTCTGTTTCCATCTCTTTCTAAACCTGGGAGGTCAGGAAGAAGATGAGGAGAAAGAATTCATGTGAGGGATGCATTTCCTTAGAAATGTTATTAATTGGCTGGGCAAAACAAGAGAGGAAAATAAAATAGCTGCTGCTTACTAAGTAAAGGCACCTTCCTCCCTTATCTCATTAAAAATTAAAAGCACTCTTGGTTTAAGTAGGGCAAATTAGTAATTAAGTGCTATATAATCAACTTGTATAAACATAATATTGAAGGGGAGGCCAAATTAATCACTCCACTGGCTTGTTATTGCCCCCATTAATGCACCTTTTACTCAGGTCCTTCCTGTGATGCCAGGATGCATTTTCTGTTCCCCTCCGCTGCTGGAAGCAGGATGGGCCGCCATATCTGGGCTGACAGATGACCGTGCACCAGACCTGGGAAAGGTTGTGTGTGCATGTTGGCCTTGATTCAATATCTGGATCTCTGTACCATTCTTTAAGGTTCTTCAAGAGGAGCCCACAAGCTGGACATGGTGACACACACCTGTAATCACAGTACATGGGAGACTAAGACAGAAGGATTGCAGGCTCGAGGCCAGCACATAGTGAGACCCTATTTCAAAATAAAAAATAAAAAGGGCTGGGATTGTAGCTCAGAGGTAGAATACCCCTGGGCCCTGGGTTCATTCTCCCAGTACAACAAAAACAAAAACAAAAAAATTAGCCTGCGTGTGACAGGAGCAGTCCTAGCAGTCCTAGATGGCGGCAGAACAAAGCAGAATAAGACAAGGTCTCTGCCCAAAGACCTCCCAGTCCAGTAGGGGAAGGGTAAACTCAGAAAGATACAGCTATGACAAGCCATTACTGAACCGCAGTGGCACACACCATTTGCGACTGGACTCAAACCTTGGTTCTGCCATTCATCTTGGGAGTATTCTTTACTTTCTCTGTGCCTCAGAGTCCTCATCTGTAAACGATAAGGGACTTATAACTCATGTCTTCCACTACCTTGAAAGCTGGGAAAGTCCCTCCAAGGAGGGAGAATTGGAACTGGGCCTTGAGGATGCTCTGGTGATGGGGCTAGAACTCAGGGGCATTCTGTGACCCCAAGCCCATGGACTTCATCTTTGCCATAAAATGCCTCCTCTTAAGGCAGAGAGAGAAACATAAGACTCGCCATGCACAAATGTCTCTCCATTTTGCTCAACATAGTAAATATTGGTAATAATTGCTGGAGGCTCAGCCTTGTGTTATTGTGCCAACTACCTGCCAAGTGTGGGTCAAGGATGGAGAGAGTGAGCTGAGTCTATCTTGGGCAGTGTAAGAGGAAATTAATGGGGCAGGAGAGAGAGAGAAAGTAACCCTCAAAGTCACTTTGCTATACCTCAGGGCGATGCCATCTCCTTGGCTTGCTAGCTATGTGAACAAACCTGGCTGAGCAAGCTTTTTTTTATTTCTTTTAACCACTAACTAACTTCACCGGGTTGATGCAAATCTGTGAATGGAAGCACATTGATCACAATGCCCCTTACACAGAAAGGCATATTATTATCCCCTGTGTTCATTTAACCCTCACAAAAACTCAGAGGTAAATGGTAGGTGTCTCACTTTGTAAAGCAGGAAATTGAGGAATCAAAGCCTTGAAGAGCTTGTCTAAGACACGCAGGTGGTTGGTAACAGAATGAAGGTGGTTTGCTCCAACCTTCCACATATCCCCCACAGCCCAGGGCTTTGGAGGGCAACAATAGCTAGATTTATGTGTTGTATGCTAGAAACAGGGTAGTCACCACTTGGTGGTATCCAGGTTCCTCAGTCAATATTGAGAAAGTTCTTTCTTCTTCCTGCTTGAGAGAATCGTAGGGCTAAGCTGACAGCTGTGGTGACCCCTCGCAGGTGGGCCAGCCAGAGTAACTCGCTGGGAGTCATTAGCCCTCTGTCATGGTAGAAATGCAGCCATTCACACTGATATTGGCAGTTTTGCTTAGGGAACATACAAATTGTTTGTCTGCCATTCATACTCTGCTTCCATAACAGGATTTAAGCAGCTCATAATAAATGACTAAGCATGCGATTGGAGTAAAACCCATGTGAAAAAGAAACCATGCAGAAGAGAAAAATACACTAACCACTTATATGAGAGGATTCCTGGAGCTCAAATGCCTTCAAGTGTCAAACGGGCCCTATAGACATGGGAAGATAGTGGCACCATTATATAGCAAGATAAGAGGGCTTGATTCTGTACCAGGTTAGAGAAAAGTACTAGAAAGTACTACTATTAGTACTAAAAGTACTGCCAAAGGATATTAAACTCAGATATTTTTTGTATGTGGCACTAAAGATTGAACCCAGGGACATACTTCCCCTGAGCTATATCACCAGTCATTTTATTTTTTATCCTGAAATAGGGTCTTGCTGAGGGTTGCCATAAGCTGCTAATGCTGACCTTGAATCTGCGATCCTCCTGTCTCAGCCTCCCAAGTACTGAAATCACAGGCATGCACCACCATGCCAAGCTTGAAACTCAGATTGTTTTAACCCCGAATTGGCAAGTGCCAGACCAAACATTCATGGGGCTGACTGATCTGGCCTGTGGGTTGGCCTGGACTAAAGGGATTACTTCAGTGGAGCTTCAGGGAGCCAAGGCAAAACTGGGAAATATGTCAAGTCATATGGTGTTCAGAGTCAAGGAAGTATATCACTTCTTTAAAGGAGCTAGATTTTTCCTGGTACCAAATCCTAAAATTGTCATTTTTTAAAAACAAAAACAAAATAAAAATATAAATCATTCTTTGGAACTTTCTTAGAAGAAGCAGAAAAATTTGCTACATATAAACTTATCAAGAGCCCATAGCATGGCATTGAAACTTGGCCTTGGGTCAAGGATAACCTGGGCTTATTAAGTTTCTGGAGATGTTACTTGGCCCATGGATAGAATTGAGAATACCTGGTTTGGCAGATGGATAGCAAGTCTCTTTACCTCTCCTGCCTGAATATTTCTGCCCTCAGCCAGCTTTATAAACAAAGTTGTGTCACTGACCAGGGAGTGTTGTAGAGGACCTCAATACTAAAGCTTTTTACCAACTTGGCACAGAGATGTGCTAAAATGAAGCACCCATCAATTGAGAAGGGCAGCAGATGTTGAAACATATCAAATATCAGTAAACAGCAAAGCCACAGAGAGAGGCCACTGAACCTGGCATCCTCCTAGCAAAAATACCCCATTGCCTTCAAGAGAGAATGCAGGGGACTTTTATAAACTACATTAAGTGATGTTAGTTTGTTTAATTTGGACAATTGCTACTCCGTGAAATATTTTCACTTAGAGTTGGTCTACCATATTCTAATTTAAAAAAAAATTCTACTTTTCTAAAGAACAAGTTTAATGCTCACAAAGTATTTTAGGCTTTCAGCTCTGGAAATACAGGTCTTTAAAGTATCTTCCCAATGATTATGAGCAATTTCACATTCTGCTTATCTAGTGCCCTCCCTTTTTACTATTAGCATTATGATTCCTATTATAAATGACAAATAGGATCATAAGTAAGAGTCCAGACTCTGACATCACACAAATCTGGGTTCAATTTCTGAGTTCAAATTTTATAACTATCAATCCTGTCACCTCTCTAAGCCTGTTTCTTCATTTGTAAAAATAGGGATATTAAGTATGTGAACCTATCCTGGCACATGCCTGTAATCTCTGTACTTGGGAGGCTGGCACAAGAGGATTTCAGTTTCAAGGACAGCCTTAGCAACCTAGGAAAACCCTGTTTCAAAACAAAAAGAAACTGATAAAAATCGGTGAGGCGTAGTTCAGAGGTAGAATGCCCCTGGATTCAATCCCCAGTACCACACACAATAAATAAATAAATAAATAAATAAATAAATAAATAAATAAATAAATAAATAAATAAATAAAGTAAACCTCATGTGATTATTAAGAAGATTAAATAATATAACATGTATGAAATATTTGCACAGATACTGGCATGTATAGTCTCTCAATGAGAGAGACATAAAATGACATTAATGTTTATAATGGAGATTATCATTATCTGACTATACGCTGTAGTAATGCCTCACATATGTTATTGAAAGATGGCTGGACTGGTCCTTGGCCTGTTTGTTCTCATAGCGCTTATCCACCCTTTCCCTTACTCTACTGTGTTTTACATTTCCCAGGCTCTCTTGTACCTACCCTCTGGGTAAGCTTGGCCAACAAAAAGTACTAGTGGAGGAATGATGTGCAGGAAGAAAAGTCAGGCCATGTCTCCCTATCACTACAGCAGCCACTGCATCTTCTGTGTGATCTGGTTCCCAGCCTCACTCTTTCCTAGTTCTAGCCAGTCGGCCCTTCTTTGCTTTGGGTTCCAGCCTGACGTCCACAGCTCCAGGCTATGGTCACATCATGGCTTCCCATCATTCCTTGATTCCTAAGAGAGGTGGCAACTTTCTGTTGTTTCTGATCTCTGAGTCACTTCATCATCACCTGTTTAGCCTCTAGGTTTCTTCTGTCACTTATGAAACCAACTTCATTATTAAGTTATTTCCACAGAAATACCTAAAGTAGTTTCAGCTATCCCAACTAAACTCTGACTGACATGGTCGCTTTTAAATATGACAAGAAAAAATCAGTCCTTACAGTGAAATATTGCCTTCCCCTTCTCTCTCCCTTTCAAATGATGTAGACAAATTGGAAAGGGGGTAGAAGGTTGCTGTAGAGAGCAGTTCACTTTGAGTGAGTGAAGTTCAAAAGACAAGAGATTGGCCTAAGCATCTTTAGTGACTCATACCTTGGCATCAAGCTCTGAGTCTGCCATTGAGGCCAGCAGCCCCAAGAAGCTTACCACCTCTCTGAAGAGATAGGACTGGATTCAATTCATAGCCAGGCACAGTACAAGTTGATGCCTAATAAAAAAGATAGGCCCTCCTCTTTCTTAAACCAGAGATGTGCATTCATTTTTCTGGATGAGTTACTATAGTAGGTATATGTTTAGTCTCATCCTCAAAGGAAAAAATAGAGATGCAGAGAGGGCAAGTGACTTTTCCAAGTCCATACCACTATTAAGTCAAGGTGTTTGGAGTTTAACTTAGGTCCAGGTGTCTCAGAGCTCATGATATTAGAAATTTGTATCTGTTCCCCAAAGTTGCACAAGCTTTCTTCTTGTCTCAATGCAGATAGAAAGAAAGCTATGTACACAATTCATACTGCTCTGGTTTTATAGACATTATCTTACAGAAACAATATTCAACCATTTTCACTTAATTCTCAGAATAGGTTTATGCAGAAAGTTTATTACTTTCATTTTTCTAGCTGAGGAAACATGAATAATTAATAGAATTTATCTCCTAAGTTAATCTGTTTATATACAAGCTGGAATTTTCTGTCCCCAAGTGAATGTGTTTTCTAATGGTAACATTAGAGTACTAGGGTGTGTCAAGTGGTTCTGGAAACTAGAACAAAAAGAAGAAAGGAAAAGCAAAACCATGTTCTCCCCCACCTCCAGGAAGCCGAAAGTTGGATTTGAGGAATAAAAATGAAGCAACCTGAAACCAAGAGTCACTACATTGTCTCCTCTCTGGTCATGGCTACAAGTGGGAAAGAACCCTAGCTGCCTAGAGGAAGTGGGGAATTGAGTGTGTTGGGTGGAAACATTGACTTAGGACAAGCAGAGAAATAAGAAGCTGGGTCTTAGAGAGGTATTCATGAGAGCCACAGAACAGAAACAGAGATATCAGTGAGCTCTGGGGAGGATCCAGTTCAGAAGAGCTATTGGATATGTAAGGACCACAGTTGATTAGGGGTGGGGCATTGTTAACTACAAACAGATCCATTAGGAATTCAAGCAGGGCTCTCTCAGGAACATCCTTTGCCTGGCATCCCCTCCTCCTTTAAATGTCTATTGTTTAAGAATGTTTTAGGCTGGTTGCCTCATTAAAAAAAAAAAAATTCAACAGCACAAGGTGCTTCATAGATGATAGTATTGCTTTCTGCCTACAAAAAAATAGCCTGTAAATTAATTCAGGCTGTGAATAATCACAAAAACTTATTACCTATCTCTAACAGTTTTGAAGGGTACCTACAATAGAGGGAACACCCTTTCAATACCCCTGGATAGCTACCCTATTTCACTGGGCACATTTGTGTCCAGAGTGTTGTAAAATATCACACTTGAGAATTTCAGCATGGAGAAGAGGTCTTCTGAGACATCACCAAGAACTGGAAGCATGCCACCACCTTACACTAACTCAAAACCTCTCTCCCTCCTCCATCCCTTTGGTCAGGAGGAGCCTTGTGTGGGATGGAGAAGTGCAGTTCCTCCCAATATGGCAGTGTCAGTTTCACCTGTCAGCATTTCTGATGAGGAAGGATCTTGACAAACTAGACTAGTCTGCGTTAATTGGGTTCCAGTAGTTGTCTTCATTTCAGTAAACTGACGCTACAGGTGGGAGGAGAAGTTTATAGATCATCCTAACCTGGAGATGAAGGAAAATGGTTCAACAACTAGGAAACAGCAGGCTTCTCTTGCAAATGTGAGTTTCCAGCATATTGTAATGTGTTGGGGAACTGGGACCCTAGCTTCAAAGGGCCCCTAGGAGAGAGGATTACTTTAGTATGCACTAGCTATTGAAGCACATTTTGATTATTAACTCAGTCCTCACAACCATCCCACGAGGTACTTGTATTGTCACTTTGCACAGAAAAGTTGATTTGCAAAGAGGTAAAGTCCCTTCCCCAGGTCACACAGCTAGTAAGAAGTGAAGCTCAGATGTGAAGCCAGACTCTTGGGTCCAATGGTCTGCTCACTGTGAGGTGCCAAAATCTACTTCTGTAATGTTTTAGGGGGAGCACACTTATACTGCTTGTAGATGTCTCAGTATTTGCTGACCCAACTCATATGAGCTTCCAGGTAAGAATACAAATCTTATTCATCCTTAGTCAGGAGTAAGAGCTAGATAAATGTGTGTTGTACCAAACTGGAGGTGACACTTCACAGATACTTAATAATCTCCCTGGAGTAAACTAAGAAGGGAGTGTCTGGTGGCTGGTTACCCAGAAAGCCAGGAGCTTAACACTGTGGATGGACTTGGATGTAAAGTCCCTACAGGTAAAATCCAATTTGCCTCTAGAAGCAACTTTGTTTATACACTGGCTCTAAACTGCTCCTTCTGGATTTCACTCACTCTAAGTTTTTAGAGATATAGCCATGTTTAAAGTCTGTTCAGCCACTGAATAGCTGAATGTGCCTCCTGTGGCAAGGTCACACATCGGCTTTTACCACTTTGGGCCTCAGTTTCTTCATCTTTTAACTGCAAGAGAAAGGAAGGGAGGGAGGGAGAAAGGAAGGAAGGGAGGGAGGAAAGGAGGGAGGGAGGGAAGGAAGGAAGGAAGGAAGGAAGGAAGGAAGGAAGGAAGGAAGGAAGGAAGGAAGGAAAGAAGCCAAAATAAAAAATCAAGCAATGGCACCTCGGGGAGGCCAGGGTATAAAACACCATTAGACTTATAGTGTCCCCAGCTCACCCTCTCTTCCCCTGGCATGGCAGCCTTGGAGGGTCTCTGACAATGAGGATTAGACTAGATTGGTTCAAAGTAAATAACCAAAATACAATAAAATAATTAATGGTGCTACTTAATAATACAATAATAAAATAGCTTCAAAATAATCTGGCCATTGAGAAAGATAGGTTGGAGTCTCTCACCATAAGACCTATGTGCCTATGTGACTGAGACTCTGTCCCTGGTGGGGAGGGGTCAGCGTGGTGTGATTATGAGCAGGGGAACAGAGAAGCTAAAGCTGCTGGGCCTCATCCTCCTGGAAACAGACTGCATGCCACAGTCCTGGTGAATTAGAAATTCTATCCAGCCAGCAACTCTTGGAGATTGATTTTCCGTCTGGGGATCTGACCTCTTGCTTCACTAGCAAAGGGGATCAGACTGTTCTAGGAAGAATCAGTGAACTGGCCTTCCCTTTCTTATTCTTTTTCTTTTTCTTCTTTTTTTTAACTTTCTGTTTCAAAAAGAATTTCTGATTACTTTAGGGACTTAATACACCACTTTGAATCCTTCTTGACCCTTAGAGCTTTAAGACATCTATACCACCGCCCACACTGGTTCTTTGTACTGCTGTAAGATTACTGAAGGTTTAATTCCATTTATGTCATAGGATTTATAAAAACCCTTTTGGAGTTGGGTATGAATGTTCTGTTTCCTTTGTTTTTGTCATTTTCACAGACCCCTTGTGTAAATTCCTCATGAGTAAAATCATGCTTAAGTTATTTCCATATCTCCAGTGCCTAGCACAACCTGATACAGAGAAGCTACGTGGCAAATCTTTGTTCATTGATTCAGCAGATGCTTCCTAGGTATAGTGATAAGCAAAATAACCATGGTCCCAGTCTTTATCACAACTACAGAGGAGTGGAAGAGACAATTAAAACAATATATATCAATATATACTGTATCTTGGGTTAAATGCTATAAAGAAAAAGAACAGGCTTAATGGAAAAACAAATAAGAATGATCGATAGATAATTGAAAGTAAATGATCTCTACTTCCATCTCTAAGTCTCTATCTCCTCTTATCTCTGTAAATAATAATCTCTGCGGTTATGTTAACTATTATGATTATTGCCATTTCTTGTGTACTCACTACATCCTAAGCCCTATGATAGCATTTTCATATTGATTATGTCAAATTCTCAAAATGATCCTGTTGGATTAGGCCTCCTTATCCTTTACTCCAGATGAAAGAAATAAGGCCCAGGGAACATAATTAAGTTATGACCAGAGAGCTAATAAGTGTCATAGATGAAATTTGAACCAAAGTTGGTCTGACAGAGCATTCTGTTTTGGGCAGAGGGAAAAGAAATTCTCATGAACTCCCAACATTATCACCAGAGGTCCATCAGGGATCCCAGTTTGAGAAACACACCATCATATTATCTCGTAAAAGGTTTATTCTTATTAAGTAAGAAGACAAAAAAGAAAAATGTTGCTGGAGAGTAAGAGGGAAAAGGAGAAAGATAATATTCTTGAATTGGCCATCTTATCAGCCTAACAATAATATACCATCACCATGGCAACAGGAAGTCTAATTAATGGCAGATGTTGAATCACTTTAAAAGCCACACCAACCAAATGCCAAGCTGATGCTGTAAACCTCTTTGCTCTGCCACAGCTGGGCTAATCATGCTATGGTCATGTTGGAGAGACCCATCTTTTGAGGGTGGAACTAACTCTGGGTTTGGCATCAGAAGACTTAAGTCTGAGCCCCAAATCTGCATTTTTGAGCTCTTTTGCATTGACCAAGTCAGCTCATAAGAGGGAGGAGGTAGTTACTGCTATGTTTATCATTATAACTATAGTAGCATTCTGAGAGTCAATTTCAAGATCTATGAAATGAATAAGTAATATTTGTGTAAGCATTGTCAGGAGATTTAAATAGAATGAAAGATGTGAAGTGCTTAGTAAGCTATAAAGTAACTCACAAGTGTAAAATATTATTAACACCAAGAGACAAGCTAATGTGGTAGAGAGAGCTTATACTGGGCATCAAATAGGGCTGTTTTCTGACTGTTTCACTTGAACAAGTCACTTAAGTTTTCAGAGCCTTGTCTTTCTAATCAGTAACATCTCTTAGTATGAATCTTTAAAATGCTTTGTTAATCTTATAGAATATTGGTCTTACTTGACCTCTTTACACTTAAGTTTACCCCTGTAGGATGGAGGGGACCTCCCTTGTAGAGTGAGGATTGAGTAAGTTAATACAGGAAGAGCTTTGAGAACGTACCTGCACAGACAGGATGTCATAAGTACTCATGGCGTGGTGGTGGTGGTGGTGAAGGAGAAGTAGAGGAAGAGGAAGGAGGAGGAAGAGCAATTGAAATGGCATTCGTGTACATAACTGTGAAAGGTCTGTTGGTACAAATGAGGGCATTCACAGTCATCATCAAACGTTCTGGGCCAGTTCCTGGGTTGGTCAGCTCATTCACATGTCTATCAGTTTCCTCAAAGGTTCCATTGTCTCCCTTGCCTTTTTGTCAAGCCCAGTAAGTATGCCTGCCCTGATCCCTGGCTGTGCTGTTTTAAGTGGGAGAAGAGAATCAGGACAAAGCATTGATAGAAGCCATGAGAAAAATTTTCTCAGAAACCCAAGTTCTCTACAGGCCAGGATTTCCCCAAGGGTGTGTTCTGGTTAAGGTGTTCCTAACTGAGTGTGATGGTGCATGTCTGTAATTCCAGTACTTGAGAGGCTGAGACAGGAGGATCCCAGGTTAGTGGCCAGCCTCAGCAACTGAGTAAGGCCTTCTGCAACTTGGTAAGACCCTGTTTCAAAATAAAAAATAAAATAGGGCTTGGGGTATAGCTCAGAGGTAGACATCCCTAGGTTTAAACACCCCAGTAACACACACGCACGCACGCACGCACGCACGCACGCAGTGTTCCTGAAAAGATACTATGTTCAAGTTAACTAATTGTATTTATAGCAAGACTTCCATTAAAACTTTAATGTGTAAATACATGTTATGACTCTCCTGGTTGGGACAGGCACACAGAATTTAGTATTTCCCAAATTTACTTGACTAAAGAACTAGCTTTTCAAGGTATACCTTAACGTTCCTAAAGTTTCAAATGGTAAATGCTGCTATAAACCTATGGTCAAGACATTGGGCAGTAAGAGACATGCCACAAACAAGATGGAAAGCTCCTTCTAATCTTCCCCTCAATCCATGTGTCTCTTTAACAAACTGAAAGAGCACCGAGTCTGTATTCATCAGTGACTCTATGCTAGATGGTGGAGAACAATAAGACTAATACATTCCCTATCTCCTCAGAAGTCTTCTGGGCTGGGAGAAAGAGAAGGTACAGGGCAAGTTCAATATGAATGGAGAACACAGGTACCATAGTACCAGGGCAGGAGCTTCTTAGGCAATCTGGAGGGGTAAGGAGTTCCCCAGGGGAAGTAACTTCTAAGTTGGAACCTGAAGGAAGAGTGGCAGATGTGTGACATGCCAGAGTTTACAACTTACCTGTGCATGGCCACATTGTGTTCTCACAGCCACCTTTCTAGGTAGATTGAATGATGGTCAGGGGTAAGTAGCAACAGGTATCAAATGAGCTCCTGCTTAGGTCAGGGGCTGTGCTAAGCATTTTACAAATTTATTGCATTTAATCTTCATAACAATAAGTAGTATCCTCACTTTACAGATGGGAAATTGAGTCTCAGGGCAGTGAAGTGGTGTTCCCAAACACACACATGTAGTTGGGCAAAACCAGGACTTCACTTCAGATATGCCTGATTCCAAAGCTGTCATTACAGCATGGCCTACTACTGCCAAGCCAGGATGGTGACTGGTCCATGACAGTTTTCACTAGACTGAGAAATGTGGACAAGTAAGCAGAAAATCTTGGGTTCTTCCTTAAACTACTTTTTCCTGAAACAATTTGTGTGTGTGTGTGTGTGTGTGTGTGTGTGTGTGTGTGTGTGTGTGTTAATGGGGATTGAACTCAGAGACATTCTACCTCTGAGCTATACCTCCAGCCTTATATTGTTGTTTGTTTGTTTGTTTGTTTGTTTGTTTGTTTTAAATAGGGTCTCACTGGGTTTCTGAGAGTCCCACTATGTTGCTGAGGCTATCCTTAAACCTACAGTCCTCTTGTCTCAGCCTCTCAAATTCTGGGGTTATAGGCGTACAACACCAGGCCCAGCTTCCATAAATAATTCATATTATATTGAGAAGCCTTCCCAGTTGTTTGATGTGAAAAGCCCTGAGTTCTTTGGCTGTTTTGTTTTTTAATACTTTTTGTGAGTTCTTACTTGGCAAAATAAAAATTTGCTAACCACTATGTCAGTCTTCAAAGTCATTTTGAAGTTTTGTTATCCGTGAAATCTGAAAATTTTGGAAATACTGTGTATGCAACTTTATTGAACACACCCATCCTAAGAATGAGAAGAATATGAACCAGTACATTGCTTCGAATTCTACTGCTTCATATTTGGGTGAGTTACCTAAACTCCATGAGCACCAGTGGCCATCAGCCATAAATGCAGATAAAGATAAGATAATTGGTGTCTTCCAAAAATGTATACAACCACAAATGACACTAAGGATGATTTCAGCTGGCATGTAAAAATTCTTTTTTTTAATAGCTAAATATTTATTTTACTTGCATTAGAAAAAAATATATCAAACCTGGATTTCCATGGACATATTTGCCTCAAATAAGACAATTTTAAAAAGAAGGGGAAAGGGGGGTTTATTCAAAACTTAGAAAGCTATTTCATTACCTATAAGTACTTCAGATAGTACGTGGATAAGGAAACAGTTGTGAAGATGGTACATGAACTACTAAAGTTTGTGAAATAATAAGATAAGGGTGAATGTGCCTCATGCATAGAAGGTCCCAGAAAATGCTCCTTTCCTTGCTGAGTCGCTGAGTCAAGTGGCAAGCACGGAACAGAGCCCAGGTGGAAACCTCATAGCATCAGACTCCCATTCCAGTGCTCCTTCCAGAAGACCTTTCACTTGTTTGCTTCCAATCGGCCTCAATCACACCCATCCTTCCTCTCTCCATCCTCCTTGTAGGAAGAATCAGTGAGTATAGATATTTCAGAAGTAGCTAAGGGCTCAAAAGGTGTTCCAATGAGTGTCAATAATATAAACAATATGTGCCCAAGAAAGTGGGCAGTATTAGCATTTAGAAAAACAGTAATCAGAATCTGAGAACTGGAAGGGCCCTTGAACCTCCCACCTCCGCCCTCCTTTCACAAGTGAGCAGCTTGAGACCCAGAGATTGTTTTCTTCTTGTCCAGAAAGTTCGTTGCTGGTCAAACCAGGATGAGAATCACATAAAATGTAAAGGTGTAAAATTTTACATATTAAAAAAAGAAAACACCTGTTTCCTCCAGGCTTCTTACCTTCCAGGAAAGTGCCACCAAAACACATACACTTTGAAAAATCTAAACATTTGCAAGGCCATGCTTCACCCTGTGTCAGAAAAGAGAACATTCATGAATGTTGAAGGATGCGCTCCTGGTTGTATCCTCTCATTGTTTGTTTTAATTGTGGCATAATACACATGCTCTGAAATTTACCATCGTCACCATTTTTAAGAGTACAGTTTGGTGGAATTGAGTTCATTCACACTGTAACCATCACCACCATCCATCTCCTGATCTCTTTTTGTCTTAGGAAACTGAAACTTAGTACCCATCACATAACAATTTCACACTGCCCCCTCCCCCAGACCCTAGCAATGGTGTTAAGACATTCTGTCTCTATGCATTTAACTGCTCTACTCCCGTTATATAAGTGGAATCATGCCGTACTTTTCTTTTTCTGATTTATTTCGCTTATCATAATAATGTGCTCAAGGTTCATCCATGCTACATGTAGCATGCATTAGAATTCTTCCTTCCCGAATATATGCCCCTGTGTTTCTCTCATCCTAACCATCATCCATGAAAGACTCTGGTGTGCTTAACATGGCAGGAACTTCTTTGCAGTAGGAGAGGCAGAAAGCCCAGTTGTAGATGACGGGAGTGATGGGGACACAGTACCTGAGAACCTAGTCTCTCTTCTTTTAGTCTTACAATAGATAACATGGGAGGTAAATAGAATGTCATGCTGTGCTCCACACCCTCACCCCCAATTTCCCTTATTGCTCCTGCCCCAGTCTTCAGTCCCAGCCTTGGATTCCAGTCCTACCTCCATAACTAACTAAATGTGTGCTCTTGGATAGTGTGGTGTCCTCTCTGAGCCTTAGTTCTATCATAGGTCAATGAACAGAATAAGACCTGTATTTTAAAAAGCTGGCTTTCTTTTTCTGAGTACTGAGATCTGTACTTTTCTTAATTCAAACAGTTTCTTGAATCAAAAAATAATACTATTACCTATTCTACTGTATTGTTCAGAAACATAATGCGATGTTAAGACAGTAGGGTGACTCTGAAGAGTCTCGTTCCAGCCTAAGAATTATTCAGTAACCTTATGATGTTGGAAAGGAAAGACTGCTAATTTAATTGTGTATGTTTGCCATGTCAGACATACTATGTTTTCATCAAAAATACTGAGTAGAATTATATGATGGCGCTTGGCTCTTCTTAGCACTATCTTCTATCTCCCTAGCTAGTTGGAGAAATCCTCTACCCCAAATTCCCAACCTTTGATCAGTCCCTACCTCATGCCCAGAAAACTACACAAACCCCTCACCTCAAAAAGAAAAAAGTGTCAGCATCTGCCTGCATTTGTTTGGCCACTGCTCTGTTCTTAAGGCATTCCCTCCAGTTCTCTAATGGCCTCATGGTAAAGGTAGCATCCAATCAAGCCTCTCACCTGTGGCAAAGCAGAAAGCCTAACATGTCAAAACTGATGTCAGCTCCTCTCTGAAGTTGGGCACCTCTCTTCCTTGACCACTTGAGAATCCCCCACGCCCACCCCAGCTGCTGACCCTCCTCTTTCCTTTCATTTGATAAACGGGTCAGCCATTGTCCCCAAAGAGATGAGTCCATTACCTTTCTCAGAGTGGAGGTCATTTTCCATTGCATGTTTCTGTTTAAAGAGAAAGCCTTTTAAAGGGTCGAGCATACATTGAGCCTGTGTACTTAATTTTTAATATGTGTGTGCTCACAGCCAAGAGAACAGAGAAGCCTTAAATAATAATGAAACCAAATTGTGCGTGTTATATGTTTTATGTGGCACTGATTCCTAAATACACTCTTAGCAGCCAGGTATTATTTAATATATCCCCATTAATCAAGCTGCCAAATCTAAATGAAAACCATGTTTAAATATATTTAATAAGACTGTGGCTTTGAGTTGAATATCGAACTAACATTAGCTACATTTTTCCTCCCAGCCAACTCTCATTCACTGTCTTATACTGTTACTTTGAAAGCTAGTTCTTTTGTGTTGTGAAGCCAATCTTGATTATAAAGCAATTTATACTATAAACTTTCAGCATCATGTGGGTTTCAGCGGAGCCCCTAAATGTATATGTTTTAGAGAGATAGAACAGCATGGATTTTTTTTCTTTCTTCTTTTTTGGCTGGAAAATGAGATGTCTCTTCATCTTAGGGGTGAGCCCTTGAATAAAAAGAAAATTAATAATTGTCTTAGAGATACTGAATTGTTTTTAGCTTCTGTAATAAATGGTGCATGCCTTTTGAGCTGTTACTGCTTTTGGTGTTTTGTACTAAACGTTCTGTTTTATTTCCTTATGGCTGAGATTTTTGTTGGTTTTGCAATAGTGACATCTAGGGGCACTTGGGAACATTGCATAGGTGCTAAAATGTTCTCTTTTAAAAGCAATCTCTTTGCTGGGAGCTGGAATGACAAAAGTGTTTGTGGGTCATTGGGGCTAAAAGAGAGAGAAGGCAAACAGAATCTGGGAGAGATAGAGTCCCAGTTCTGTCTACCATGCTTCTGATCTTGAGACAAAGAAGGGAAATAAAGAATCCTTTACAAAGAGCTAGCCAAACTTGGGCTCACATATACAGTTCTAGCAGATTTTCACAGATATTAATAAAATATCATCTGCACTTACTGTATTTAGTTCTTGCTCTGATCTGTGGCAGTTTTCTGGCTGTTCTTGCCTTTGTAACAGGCATTTCCTGCAGACTACAGAGAAATCATTATTGTATGTCATGCTTCGACTTACTGGCTTGTGGTCATTTCTTGCTTCTCACATCTCCAGTTGTTCTCCTCATTTTTTACTTAATGTTGCCTATCATATTTGTCTTTGCATTTAAGACTTTGGGCCAATTTATTCTCTCCACTAATGTGCCATTATCATTTCTTCTGTTTTCTGAGTTCTTACATGTTTCTTCATTTTTACATGTCTTAAAACTTTTGAATCCTTGCTTTAAAAAATCATAAATGTGTATTACAAACATATTAAGTTTCTTTGGTCATATAAAAACTCACAAACAATTCTTATAAAAATTTTCATACTGCATTAAATTCAAAATAGAGGACATGTGTTTAATTTTGTACATTGTATAAATTCTTTGTCTTAAAAAGAATACATATAGTACACAGCAGTGCATATAATTCTCATAGACAAGTATTATCTACCTGTCGTATCTCTTCATAGATGATGATGATGATGATGATGGGCAATATTTATTGATACTTATTATACACCAAGCACTATTCTAATAACTTACATGAAATAACCCTTTTAATCACCACATAGCATGGGACAGAAACCATAATTATCCACACTTTACAATGTGCATAGACTGCTTATGCATTGTAAAAAGGAAACTTCAACAAGGAAGTTCATGAGGTTGTATAGTATGCAAACAAGAGTTAATATTATTAGTTATTTCTTTAACTGTTGGTGGGAGGGAAGGTGTGCAGAATTTTAAACCTTGGAAACAAAGCATTCATGAACTCAGAGGTGACTTCAATCGTGTATCAGATGAACATGTGAATGAATGAATGAATGAGTTTCCGACATACACACGTCACAGGAGTGGCTCATGAAATGGATGTTACTTCACCCTGAGATATCACTGGCCCCAATCTTGTCCATCACTTCCTCATAGACAGACTTCTATGGGCCCTGCACATCCTTATCAAAAGGTTGCTTGCCAAGTAGATCGTTCAGTGCTATATTGGGAGAGCCGGCTGTGCATAATCTTATTCTGGAGATGGCACAGAACATATCCAAAGCCCAATGGCCAATATTTCTATTTTTTTCTGAACATTGTTGTGCTAGAACTATAGGGTGAACACATATATTTTTTTAAAAAATCATAACATCAAGGCTGCAAATGGAAGGGAGAGGGGCTGGTAGTGTAGTCTAGATATCAGAAGCAGGTAGCTGTCTTCGGAAGGAGGGACCTGGGGCCTAGTCTGTACTATACCACTGTATTGTGGTGTGACATTGAGCAAGTAGCAGTCCTCCAGCCTGTGTGGTGCCAGGCAATGTCTAAGGTCCCACCAACTCTGGAATTAACATCCTGGATAGTATCCCTGGACTGAGTCCACACTCTTCAGAAGTGTAGGCATCGCTGGGATTAGGGCACCTAAAGAAGCTGCCCTGACCTGCCATACTTATAGAAGGGTTCCCCTTGTCTACTGTCTGTGGTCCTGCAGGGCTGCTGCAGGTGACCACTCCTGATGCACTCCTCCTTCCTCTGGTGTCTGTCATTCTAAAGTGATTTGAGAAGCTGCCTATTCCTGATATAATCTCTCCTTAGATCCCAGGTAAGGAGTCTCTGGGCTGCCTATTTTCTCTTCCTCCCTCCAGTACAAGAGCCATGCTACCTTCCTTCTTCAAGTATTTTCTGCCCAGTCCTCAGGCAAGCATTAGGAGTACAGCAATAAATAGGACAACCTCTCTGTCCTGAGGAGCTCAGTCCAGTGCCATTTACTGAGTGCCTTCTATGCGTCAGGCACCTTGCTTGGATTATCTCACTGAATCCCCACCATGCTCATTCTTTCTATTTCATGCCTGGGGAAACTGCAGCTCAGAGAAGTTGTGTGGCATTCCCAGCATCACTGGATGTGTAAAAGGCAATGTCCAATCTCCTGGACTCCAAATTCAGTGTTCTTTCTGTCACATTACAGGGCTACCAAAAGGCTGCCATTACATGGTTTTGAAAGGAAAAAAAGAGAGTGCATTATGGAATGATCATAATGGGAAAGGAAGGCTCCTTCCCTGTCTGTTCACTTCATACAGCTTTCAGAAGGGACTGGAGAACTAGGATTGTAAGCCCAGCTCCCAGCAATCCTTGCTTCAGCCCATCTGAAAAGGATCCGTCTTTAAAAGCAAAGAGCCAGAAAAAATAATTCATACTAAAAACAAACTCTGTCATGAGTCATTTGACTTTGCTTTCCCCTGAACACATAGTTTATGTCTTGGGCAAGCTAAGGCTAAAGGAACATCTGATATGTTTTAAGCTAGCAGAGCCATTATTTAAGGCGCTTCACATCCAATATGTGCCCATTGGACCCTACGGTTTAAATCAAGGCTTGTGCTTATGGGGCCTGACAATTTGTAATTTCATTGGAGTGTGATTGTGTACATGTTTTATCAAGATGACAAGAATCACTTTGGTCCATGATTCAAAAGTTCTCAGGCTGTGAACTAGCCTCTGCAGTACTTACTTGGGGTGATAATGTGTACAAGGCAGGAATGTGTACGTGTGTGTACATGCTCAGATGCTGAGCACCTCTGCAAAGGAGGAAGAGAATGAGGGAAGATGTTGTTCAGATGAGCTGTCCACTATTCCCACCGGCAGAGGAGGGAGCCACAGCCCTGGGTCAGTGTTCCTCCATCCTTGGTGAGAAGTAGACAACCCAGAGATCAGGCAAGTCAATCTGTGGCCAGCTTGCTTTTCTTTTGATAATTGAAAAAGATCATAGGAACTTTTTTACACTATCAGAACATGAACAACAGAGAAACACAGAGAAGTGCAGAGTAAAAGGTGAAAGGCACGAACCTCTCCTGTTTCCAGAGGTAATCACTATTCCACACCATGGATATCTTTCTAACCTTTTGAATGTACATGGTCACATTGTAAAGATTGTTATTTATAAGATATTTTGGAATATGTTAATACAGAACTGCCCAATATCTATTAAATATTGACAGTACTTCTGGAGTCTACATATATTTTTTTTAAATGGTAACTAATTTCCTGTTGGCAGACATTTAGGTAGTTTTTATTGTTTAGCTATTACAAACAGTAATACAGATATTATTGTTGGTATAGTTTTTCATATACAAGTTTGAGGTTTTCTTTTGAAAAGAGACAGAAGAATGGAATCTCTGGTGGAAGGATTTGTGCATTTAAAATTTTGTTAGCTGTGGCAAAAATACCCTCCAAAAAGATTATCCCAATTTGTGTTCCTGCCAACAGTGTCCTTGTGCCTCTGCCAACACTGGGTATTGTCAATTGTTTAACATTTTGGCCAATTTATTGGTCAGAAAATGACTGCTCGTTATTCTTTGCCTTTGCTTTCTTCTGTTACTAGTGAGAGTGAGCATTGGCTTAATATCTATGAGCCACTTAGACTTCTGGTTTCTGTTAATGACCTGCTAATATCCTTTCTTAGTTTTCCTGTAGGGTTCTTTGTCTTTCCACCATTGACTTCAAGGAATCCTTTGTTGTGTGTATCAGAGATTTTCTTAGGATCTGTCCCTTGTCCTCTACTCTGCTTACAACAGCTTGAGCAGAAGTTTTAAATCTTCACATCTCACATCTGTAAACCTCTTTCTTCAATAATGTCAATATTTCTTAGGAACCTTCCTGGTGCACTGTTTCTGCCCCTGAAGAAGAATTTTTTCAAAAAGAGTTCTTCTTCAGAGTTTTTCAAAACGATGGTGTCTTAGACCTTTGTGTGTTCAGGAGTCAACAAAGGGCCCTAGATGTAAAATGTTTTAGCCAAGGGACAAGGCTTAGAACAGAACACACCAGCTGACAAATTGGCCCGGGTTTGTGCTGACATTCTTGATAATTTCATCATTAATTGTGGGAAAATTCTTAACATCTATCTGGAGCTATCATGGCAATGACATGTAGAGCCTGCACCCTAGAATCAGGTCCATTGGATTATATCTGGTCGTCTCTACTTACCTCTTCACTTTAAGGCATTACTTTGCTTCTCTAAGCCTTAGTTTATTTCTCTGTAAAATGGAACTGATCACACTTCTAAGGGTTGTTGTGAAGTATATCTCTCTCATGTTTCAGAATTTCAGCACAAAGACACCTATTTCTTTTTGCCTGGTTAAACTCACCCCCCTCCCCAACTTTTAAATGTAACTGGTCATTGAAAACTGTTGACTCCCATCACTTCTGAAGATTTTGTAAACCAAACAGTGGAGGCACAACTTGCTTAAAAGTCTGAGGCAATTTCCTAATGATACATCTCAGTGGCCCTAAAGGAAACCAAACACCTACACCATTGCTCAATGCTGGAAAATTCTACAGGGTGGTCTTCCCATCTAGAGAGGAGGACTCAGGGCTCTGAGGGACTGCTCCCATCCATGTGGGTGGGGAGTTCCTTCTCCCTCAGCTTTCTTAGTTCTTGGATTCACCAAGCCTCCTGTCTATGCAGGGATAATCCCTTGCTCTTTGAAATCGTCCCCTCTTCTCCTCACCGCATCTGGCATCTCTCACTTCTTAAATCAACACAGTGTGAGAGTCTGAGAGCCCAGACTTTCCAACCAGATTGCTTGGACTCAATACCCAGTTCTGCCTCTCTTGACTTGTGAGACCTACAGCAGGTTCCCTGATTTCTCCCTGCTTCTGTTTCTCTGCTAAATGGAAACACTAGTATTACCTTCCTCATAGAGTTGTTAAATTTACTACATGCTTGGCATATAGTACAACATTAGAGGAGTCACCAAGAAATAACATACAGCTTTCGAACCCACACCCCTCTTTTTACAGCCAACAAACTGTAGACAACATGCTTATTCTGAACTCAGCTCTCTCATGTACAAAATAAGTACTAAAATATTTACTCTGTGGCATTGCTGGGAAAGTCCAGTAGGGCAAGGCTTGTATTGGTTACAGGCATTCAATAAGTGGTGGCTACTCTGGGGATGGATATGAGAAAGGACAGGAGTCAACAGGTAGGAAGTACCCAATCCTCAAAAACAAAGAAGCTTGTGATTAACAGAAAGTTCCAGAGATGACACCCTAGGTTAGGCTTTAGCTGCCACACACAGCCTTGTGACCTTGGACTTAAGTACTCCATTATTTTTTACTGATATGTAAAATCATTTGGATTATGGTGCCTGCCTCTAGGCTCATTGTGAAGAGGAAATAATAATAAATTGGACAGTGCTTAATAAAGTTAACTGTTATTGTTACTCACATTTGTCCATCCATGGGAAGATCCCCACTTGCAGTCAGGGGACCCTGAGCAGAAGTAGTAGCACCAAAGCCAGAACCCCACCTGGGACTATTTTAGTGGGTCCAGGGTACAGAATAAGGAAGAAGATGAAAGCTGAGGAAGAGAAACTGAGGCAGAAGCCTGATGGATCAGGCCAAAATGATTGGAAGAGAGAGATAAATACCATTAAGGATATCCATAAGAACTGGGCGTGGTGGCACATGCCTTTAATCCCAGTCCTTGGGAGGCTGAGAAAAGAGGATCATAGGTTCAAGACCAGCCTCAGCAACATAGCGAGACTCTCAGCAACCTAGTGAGACCCTGTTTCAACACAAAACTAAAAAGGCCTGAGGGTGTAGCTCAGAGGTAGAATGCCCCTGGGTTCAATTCCCAGTACCATAGGAAAGAAAGAAAGAAAGAAAGGAAGGAAGGAAGGGAGAGAGAGAGAGAGAGAGAGAGAGAGAGAGAGAGAGAGAGAGAGAGAGAGAGAATATCCATCAGGATTTATCTATAGGAGTGTTTCTCATTTCTTAAAACATTCTCATTGGATAGGTACTATTTCCAGTCTCATGCAGTGAAACTGAGGATCAGAGAAGCTAAGTGACTTAATTGCCAAAAGCCACACAACTAAAAGTGCAGGAGCTAGGACTTGAGCCAAGGTCTGTCCAACTCCAAGTCCCTAAATGCTATGCTGTCAATAGTGTATGTCCTGCCTCAGTTGGGAATGACTCAGATCAAGCTAGGCAGGGTGGGGTGCGTGGGGCGGTAGCAGGGGGGGAGTTGCTTCCCTGGGTGAACAGCAGTGTCAGCAGTAGGGTCTAGAGTCCACGGGCTTCATGTAAAAATTTGGAAATTTTGCCCTGAAAGACCAGAGAGTGTTTTCAGCTGCACCCTGTGTACTAGGCTGAGGGTAAACCAAAATATAGCCATAAATAGTCCTTCACAGAGCTCCTGTCACAACGGCCCACTTGTTCCTTCTGTTTGAAGAGGAACGTAGAATGCTCTGCTTGAAGATGCTAGATCCACCCATGCATGATGCTGGGGCACAGCCATTCGAACAAGGTGCCCTGGGTGTGAATGGAGATGGAAAATCAGCAGCTGATTTGCTATCCTGGTGCCTCAGCAGGTGGCCTTTCCCTGAAGAATCACTGTACCTGCACTTCCTAAAATGCAGGCCTCCCTAGAGCCACCACATTGAAGGGGCCCATCCTCCTCCAATGGGTGTGAGAATGTATTCTCATAGCTTCCTCTAATTTAAAGTAAAGAGTATCAAAGCTATAAGGGACATTAACAAGTCATCTAGACATGCTTTTAAAAGATGGGGACATTTGGTTCCAGAGTGGGAGGTGATATTCCTAAGATTCTATAGTGAAAACCTGAGATTGAAATCCAGGCTTCCGGATTTGCAGTCCAAAACATGTGATTCAGCCTGTGTGAGCCCTTCCTATGCAGCTATAAGAGGTATGTTTACCTCTCTCTGGGCAGGGCTACAGTGTGCTAGAAAGGGGAAGGAGCTTATGTTTATCCTTGGTGCCTTCTGCCTCCCCCTTCCATACTGATTTCTTCTAACCTGTCCAAACTAACCACTCCTGTGTGCTCAAGTTTTGTTCCTTGAGAAAAAGACTCTCAGATTACCAGCATTATTGCTGCTCACCTATTCCAGGGCTTTCTCCTACAGCACAGTGCTGCCTCTTGAACAATGGAAAGAACCTGGGTCCAGAGGAAGGCCAGGTCTGTGAGTGTGCTGCCCTCAATTTGACCTTGCCTCCCAGGTGCCCATGCTCATCTCAAGGGTGCAGGGGAGGAAGAGAAAAGGGATGCAGAGTAACCAACAGGTCACCTGATACATGCTGGAGGCTTTACTGCTATGACCATGTTCAATCTTTAAAGGAGGTAACATGAGGCAGGAAGATATTCACAACTCCATTTACAGAGAGGAATTGGAAGTCTAGAAAGGTGAATAACTTCCTCAAAACCACACAGCCAGAATGTGAGAGAGTTTGGGGCTGTGCTAAGATTTGTTTGAAAAATCTAAATTATAAAATCTCTGGGTTCACCAAACTAGAGCGTGAGACTCTGTATGTGAACACACACACATACCACACGAGCACGCATACACACACACATCATGTGGGAAAAGTGCTCTCTGAACTGTGGAGTGACACCCACCAGAGAGGTATGACAACTAGCCTCCCAATCCAGGCCAAAAATGAAGTGGCCCCCCCACAGGCCAGTGTGAGCCTGATGGAAAATTTGCCTTCTACAGGGAAACCTGGGAACTGCAAGCATCATGCAGAGAATCTCCATATATGTGAAAGGAGTGGGGAGAATATTCAGTGCAAGGACCTCTTAGCTGCTAGTTCTCAAATAGTGTCAGAAAGGCACTGCAGGCAGAGCAGGCTACATAATTTGCAGGGCCCAGTGCAAAATGATAATTCACCTGCAGCTAACAGGTGACTTCCAAGGCCTTCCAACTTCCATCTAGGGACACCCTGCCCTGTTGCCAGCCCAACACTTCATGGCAGTGGGAGGGAGTGCCAGTCACTGCTTTGCTTCACCCTGAAACGCAGGGGGCTCACTACCTGGCCTGATCCTCCCCACCCCTGTGCTTATCCTTATAGAGAAGAAGGGTGAGGGCACCCTTCATGCAACCCTGTCACCAACCTGGGGGTGCAGTGTCAGCAAAGGGGGTGTAGGGTGGGGCAGCAGAAGGCAGGGAGCAGATAGCCAGGAACTGGTCTAGGAGAGGCAGCAGCACCCCCATCCCCCATGCATGCTCCATTATCTCATCAGTCTTCACTTACAAAACACAATGCAAAGATTAAATGATTAAGAATTGCAAAGCTGGGTATGATGGTGCACACCTATAATCCCAGTATTCGGGAGGCCGAGACAAGAGGATAGCAGGTTTAAGGCCAGCCTCAGTAACTTAGCAATAACCTGTTTCAAAATAAAATAGGGGCAAGGGGTGATAGAATGCTGCTGGGTTCAATCCTCAAATGAAAAAAAAAAAATTGCAAATAGCAACTGCAGATCATTAAACCTCAAGCTTGGCCCTCTCTGCATGGGCTTTGTGGACTGCATAGGTGATATACCCATGCAACCAATGCTCACTGAATGTCCCCAACAGAGTGCCACTAGTCCATGGGAAACAAACATAAAAGGACAGCATATTGAGGGGTTTTTTTGTTTGTTTGTTTTTTGTTTTTTGTGGAACTGGGGATTGAACTCAGGGGCATTCTACCTCCGAGCTATACCCCCAGCTCTATTTTTTATTCTTTATTTTGAAACCGAGTCTCACTAAGTTGCGGAGTGCCTCACTAGGTAGCTGAGGCTGGCCGCGAACCTGGATCCTCCAGTCTCAGCCTCCCGAATGCTGGGATTACAAGCGTGCGCCACCACGCCCGGCTGCATATTGAGTTTTAAACAAAACTAAATGTAGCCTATTTCTCCTTATTCTGAGATCATGGTGACAATGTGTGTGTGTGTGTGTGTGTGTGTGTGTGTGTGTGTGTGTGTGTGTTAAAATCTTCTTTTTGTTATGAAATAATAACGAGTAGATGCTGAGCGGTCATTCTGTATATGATCCCTAAATGATAAAAACCAGGCAGTTATTTGCACATCTCCAAAAAGTTTGGATTTTTTTTTTTTTTAATTGGTCCCGAGTTTGGAAACTCCTGGGCCAGGCCCTCCAAGAAGATGGCCCTTCCTGCTAATTGGGACAGAGTCTCTTTCCCAGTTACTACCATTGGAAAGGCTTCCACTCTCCACACAATTAGCAATTTGGGGCATATTTTAGTATTTTCTAGGTACATCTTTGCTTTTTGGAAGTTTAAAATGTCTGGTGGAGTCTGTCAGAAGAGGCAATGCAGAATATAGTCATCAAAATCAAAATTTAAAGTCTAAAACTTTCCAATTCCCTAGGATCCTGGAGAGAGCAGGGCCCGATGACAAATAGTTCTCCAAATCTCCTAGCCATTGACAGCTCCTGGAAGTGAGTGGAGGTGATAATACATCCCAGACAGACCCAGCTTGTGTCGTAGGTCCTGAAGTAATCATTAATAAGAACATCCACTTTCCTTCTTAAATGCGTTTAGGATTTAAAGGTAGGTCTATTGGAAAAATAACCTATGGCCACCCTAATTAAAGGTCCCTTCATCCATCCTGAGGCAAGAAGTCCATGTGGCCAGCTGAAGGGTTAAGTGTTTTTCCTGCTGAAAGCCCAAGAAGGGTATCAGCCTGGAGCCTGTAGGATCTTACATCTAGGGCTTCAAAGGTCTGGAGATGGGTGAATCTGTGTGGCCCCTAGTCCAGTGGCGTCTCCCATGGTATTGTCTGTGGGAATACTGAGTCTAGGGCTGAGCCAGTGTCTGTCCTTTGATGAGGGAAAATACATCAACACAATGGTCCACTGAATCTGGGAACAGACAGATATGCGGTGCCTTTTGGGGATTAGAGCTGAAATAGTTTTACTCCAGCACATGTGGAATTAAACATAAAACAGACAGCTGATTACTGTTAAATCCACATGCACAAAACCAACCATTACAGTGTCTTCCCAGCTACAGAACCAGGAAGACGTTTCCTAGAAGAGACTGGTCATTAGAATAGATTTTGGGTGAGAGGAGAGAAGAAAGGAGAAAAAGAGAAGAAAAGGAGAGGGAAATGATTCTGACAGGTAGACAGTTTTGAGGCATACAAGGTCTGTACCATTTAACACAGATTATTTTTCCTTTTGCTCTGTATATTTAGCATATGGAAAAATCTCTGATACTGACTCCAGATTCTCAGGGTTAACTACCCTCTCACTGACCCAAGGAAAGTTCCAGAAATCACACTCTCAAGACCTTCAGACAAAGAAGGACATGGGACAAGCCTGAGAGTTTGCAGGGCATTTTGGTGACATTTCTGCATGCCCTTTGTTTCCCCCTTTCGAGAAAAGCCCTTTCTTTCATTGCCTTCTCACATAACAGCTTGGGATTCTCCCTCCCTCCCCCGAAATGCATTTGAACTTGCTGGGTTTGTTAAGAGTCAGGGCATGAAGCATTTTTCCATGGTAGAAAAGTTCTGGCATTCCAAAGCAGAACTAATGTGGGATTTGGGAAGCCTGCCCTATTTGTGCAGTTAATTAGGGCTCCCCAAAGCCGACTGATCCATCAGTGTCACAGGAAACCAAGGCGGAGGCCAAGGAAGGCTGAGAGTATGTGAGCACCCTGAGCATGAGGAATGTGGATTGCACACCTGTTCCTCACTGGCTGCAGTCAGGATTTCAAGAAGTGTACCTTCTGACAATGCTCACTTGGGTCCCTGGCTCAGTTAATCAGCAGGTGTGTTGCTAGTGTTAAGTCATGAAATACTCCGTTCTCCATGGGTGAATGGAATGAGGTCTGGGTTCTAATAGAAATTTTGAAGTTCACAAAATTGGAGTAGAAAAGCTATTTGCCTTGAGACTCAAAATGAGCTGTGTTCTAAGTCTGACTCTACCACCGTTAAGAGATATTAGGTCTTAGAAAAGTTATTCAGTTACTTCTGAGCTTTAATTTTCTTCCCTAAAAAGGGCATACCAATGGCTATTCCATGGACTCATTATCATAACGAGGGCTCACATTTGTTGAGTAATTACTATGAATAAGCACTGCTTTAAGAGTGTGGAATACATTAACCCTTCAATCCTTTATGGACCCTATGAAGTAAATTCTATAGCAGAGGTGGGCAAACCCTTCCCCCCACTTGAAATTGTGTTCACTGCCTGTTTCGCAAATAAAGTTTTATTGGGACACCAACACAGCCATTCATTGACATCTACATTATGAATGTGCCAACTGCAGAGCTGAATGGTTGCAACAGAGACCACATGATCCACAAAACTAAACTAGTTACTCTATGACCCTTTATAGAAAAACAACTGCTAACCTCTGCTTTAAATTATGCCAAATTAAAGACAGAGAAAATAAGCCAAGAACATTTTAAGTAACATAGCGGAAGCTACACAGCTAGCTGGTAACGAGTTGAACAAGGGTTTGAACCTAACAGCCTGACTCCAGGACTTGTGCTGTTCACCAGTATCCTGTCACATGCATTACCTATGGCGTGCCTGGCCGGAGCCTGGTGCAGAGGACATGCCTCTGTTTCATAGTGGTTCTTCCGTTCTCCATGGCAGTCCTTGCATACCTCCATTCCCAGGTCCCTATTCATTCCAGTCACTTTTTTCTTCTCTTATAATTATATTTTCTTTTCTTCTAATTATATTTTCAACACAGCAGACTTCTAGGCTGTTTTGTACCAGTATCTTAGTCCATCAAAAAACTCTATGAAGTTCAGTGTCACCCAGGGAGAACATTACTAGGAGATTTTTTTTTTTTTTTTTTTTTTTTTTTTTTTTTTTTTTTTTTTTTTTTTTTTTTTTTTTTTTTTGTGGTACTCAGGTTGAACCCAGGAGCATTCTACCTCTGAGATATACCCCCAGCCCTTTTATTATTTGTTTTGAAACAGGGTCTCACTAGGTTGCT
This sequence comes from Graphiurus murinus, assembly GCA_004027655.1. Lineage (NCBI taxonomy): Eukaryota > Metazoa > Chordata > Mammalia > Rodentia > Gliridae > Graphiurus > Graphiurus murinus. The sequence goes on along the minus strand of PVLC010004842.1, from coordinate 29,333 downwards.
GAGAGTCTTGCTAAGTTGCTGAGGTTGTTCTTGGGCCTGTGATCCTCCTGTCTTGGTATCCCAAGTATTTGCTAGGGGATTTGTAAACATTTGTTTTATGCTGCAAGCTAGTGTTAAAGAAGAAGAAAAAAAAATCACAGTGGCTCCTCGAGAAAGGATTACAGTCTAATTAGGGAGAGAAAAACCCAAATCCTAGGATGACAACAGGCATTTTAAAGTTACTTAGTACAGATTTTAAGTGGTTATGAATTCACAGTGCTGTGAACAGTGGAAAGGACTGCCAAAGGCTTCTTGATCAAACAGATTATTAAAAAAAAATCCAACTCTACCTCATATATTTATCCTGTCAAATTCATCATCCCTGTACTCAGCTTCCTAAGTGTGAGGTTGGCTCTGGAAAATGGGGCAGAATTTAGAAAAGAGAAGCTGAGGTTTGGATGTCACAGGAACAGCAGCAGGAACCACAGAGAGAAGACACAGAAAGAGAAGTGGGGGTTCCCAGAGCTTCAGGCCCTGCAAGTCCCTGGGCTCCATAGAAAATAAGAATGGCAGCCAGGTATGGTGGCGCACGCTTGTAATCCCAGCATTTGAGAGTCTGAGACTGGAGGATCTGGGTTCACGGCCAGCCTCAGCTACCTAGTGAGGCACTCTGCAACTTAGTGAGACCCTGTTTCAAAATAAAGAATAAAAAAATAGAACTGGGGGTGTACCTCAGAGGTAGAATGTCCCTGGGTTCAATCCCTAGTACCGCAAAAAAAAAAAAAAAAAAAAAAAAAGAAAGAAAAGAAAAGAAGAATGAGAACACAGTGTGGGGCAAACCATGTTGAACTTCAAAGGCCAGAGAGAGGTGTCTGGGGTTTTTTTTAGAAAAATAATCATGATAATTATGATAGAACTTCTGAGCAGCATTGCTGACCTACACACTTTACACAGTTTCTCCCCTTTATCACCCCAACCATTCTGTGATATAGTATTACCCTATTTTACAGATGAGAAAATTGAGACTTAGGCTGCTGCAATGAAATATTAATGGGAAAAGGAGAAGCATTCCACAATGCATAGGTCAACAGCACAGGGCTTTTATGTTGTTACTTTTTCACTACATATATGTGTTTGTGGTTGGGGTTTTATAATGTACCCACACAACAGCCATAGGTTCTGTCTGTAGAATTCTTGTTGATTATTTTGACACTGTTATCTACTGTTAATTGTTCATGGGCTCAGAGTTGTGAGTTAGAGACCTTCTGGGCCACTGTGATATTTCCCACTACAGAGAGTGGGGAGTTATGGTATGTTTTTGAGCAGGGGAAGCCTTCAAGAAAGGAACCATTCTGCCAACAAAGTCTAGCTGGATGAGAACTGGGAAAGACAAAAAAGAAGAAGTACAGTGAATCTAGAAGTGTGATATGGGGCTGTGAGGCAATCTTGGGATGAACACTCAGAACATGAGTTGGAGATGCCTGAAGAGTCCACGCCAAGAAGAGAAGCACACACATACAGAGCTTGAGGCCATGGCCAGCATTGCTATGTCTTCCCACTTAGGTATCATCGAGGAAGAGAAGGCTAGGAGCATGGAGTGTCAGTCCTGGCTGCACCACTACTGGTACTGTGGGAAAAGGAGAGGAAAGGGGAGAAGTGCATGCTGACTGGGTTATGCAGCATCTCATTACATCTCCCCATCAGCTCTGGGAGACAGTAATAAGACAAAAAACAGATAACCCTTAAATGCCTCTGTGTGCCAACACTTTTGAAGTTGTAATCACTACCCATATGCTAACTCATTTAATCTTCATAAAAAGCCTATAAATTAGGAGGTACGTTTATCTTCTTTGTATAGATGAGCACACTGAAGCTCAGAGAGGCTAAGTAGCATGGCTGTCATCACAAAGCTGATAAATAAACTGAACTTTGAACTCAGGCAATTTAGCCCAAGTCCATGCTAAGTCATGGTCACACTGCCTCAGAGAGGAAGACAGAGTAGGAATTCTGAGCCCAGTTTTATAGATGATAAGAAGATAACAGATTTGGCTTCAGGTCAGTCAACTTAGTAAATAACTATGCTGCATTTGAACCAGGTCTTCTTTTTTTTTTTTTTTTTTTTTCTTTCAGTACTGGGGATTGAACTCAGGGGAATTCTACCTCCGAGCTATACCCCCAGCCCTATTTTTTATTCTTTATTTTGAAACCGGGTCTCACTAAGTTGCAGAGTACCTCACTAGGTAGCTGTGAACCAGGTCTTCTTGATTCTGATCTTGGCACTCTTTCTACAGGTGTGAAAGCATTTTACAACCATAATCCTACTGATATAAGTGTGTTTGATAACATGTTGTTATGACTGATATAAGCTTCTCTGCTTGGGTAGGAAGAGGAACGGGACAGATCAGATGGGCTCATGAATGGTGATGGTAAATGGCCTGCCCTTCAGATTGTGATCTCCTCCAAGACAGAAATAGGCCAGTCCCCCAGCTCTGTCCCCTGCAGTTCCCATAGGGCCTAGCACAAGGCAGAGGGCTGATTCTCAACAAATATCTGATGGACTCAACCTTTTGGAGAGAGGAGCTGTGAGGCTGGTTACCACCGTAGCAGTACAGCCAACATGCCCACATGTTAGCTCCTCAGCCTGGGGCAGCATGTGGGATAGTGGCATGCTGCGGCCAAGTTTGTCACCTGCCCCTTCTCCAAGGTGAGTTTACCCAGGGAACATACTGGAAATAAAGTTAACCAATCCACCCACCCCGCTTACCTGCACATCTACACCTCCAGCCAGAGACATCCCACTGAGAAGTCTCCTAGCCACAGCCCAGCATTGCTCACAGCCAGTCGGAGCCTTTCACTTGATCCCCCTGGATCCTCAGCTCCTGACCTCCTGGCTTTTGCCACCCCTAGTGTCGCTAGCTCTAGATATCTACCCTGTAGGACTGGCATCTCCACCCTCCTCATCTCTGAACAATTTATTATTGCCCTTGGGGCACTTGCAACTTTTTTCAAGGTAACACCCCAGATCCTCTCTTGCTGCCAAACCATGTGAGTTCCATCCCCACCAAACTTATATGGGCTCCTCAGGACAGAACTGGACAGCTTGTTCAGCCACCTTCTCAAGGGCCTATTCCTGGCACCTTTACAGGTTCTACCTGTTCCTGGCCTGTTGGCCACCAACTCAACTGAATGAGGCTCTTGAGGCTATTCTGGGGAACAGAAAGATCCTTGTACCCTAGTTGACTCTCTTAAGAAAAGAAGTCAAAAGCTTCCCCTCCCCCTCTTCCTCTTCCTCCCTCTCCTTTCCCCCTCCTCCTCCTTCCTCTTAAAATACTACACAGGATGCTATGGCCTCTGGAATGAGAAGGATATTGGTTCAGAGTCCAGTTCTGCCATTTGCTGGAGAAATTACTTAACCTTTCTCAACCTTAGCTCCTCATTTGTAAAACAAGACGAAGGCCTACCTTATTAGATTACTCTGAGGATTGGGTGAAATGTCTGATGCAAGCATGTAATCACAGCACCTGACAAGCAGTGAGTGTTCAGTACAGGATGGTTATTCTCAGCACTATATTAAGTATCATTATATAAGGTATCTTTTAAGACTTCCCAGACACATTTCATTCAGACAGTTACTTGTTCAACAATCATTTACTGTGAAGCCACTATATCGGGTACAAAACGGGGGGTATAATTATGTTTATCCAACGGTGTGGTGACATACACTTGTAAGCCTAGAACTTCAGAGGCTGAAATGGGAGGATCTCAGGTTTAAGTCCAGCCTCAGTAACTTAGCAAGACCTTCAGTAACTTAGTAAAAACCTGTCTCAAAATAAAAAATAAAAAAAGTCTGGGGGTATAACTTGGAGGTAGAATGCCTCTGGGTTCAATCCCCAGTATAATAAATAAATAAATAAATAAATAAATAAATAAATAAATAAATAAGAAAGAAAGGTTATTCTCAGTGCTATATTAAGTATCATTATGTAAGTATCATTATATATGCTTGTTAATCACCTTTTTTAGGCCATATTCTGCTTTAGACATATTAGGGACATTATTTCATATAATCTGTGTGTGTGTGTGTGTGTGTGTGTGTGTGTGTGTGTGTGTGTGTGTTACTGGGCATTGAACCCAAGGGCATTTGCCTCTGAGCTACACCTCTAGCCCTATTTTATTTATTATTTATTTTTGGTGGTATTATTTATTTTTAGAGATTAAACCCAGGGGCCTTCTACCTTCAGACTACACCTCCAACCCTATTTTATTTTTTATTTTGAAACAGGGTTTTGCTAAGTTGTGGAGAGCCTCACTAATTTGCTGAGGCTGGCCATGAACCTGTGATTCTCCTGTCTTAGCTTCCCAAGTACCAGGATTATAGGTGTGCACCACCACACCCAACTTGCTTCATTTAATCTTGAGAACCATAGAGGCAGGCAGAAATTACAATTGCCATTTTACATATGAAGAAACTGAAATGCAAAGTGGTTAACACCCAAAAGATGCGGCCAGTGATTGAGTATGGCATAAATAACCAAGATAGTCTATTTTTTAATTCTTTCTTTTTTGTTGTTACTGGGGATTGATCTCAGGGGCATTCTACCTCCCAGCTACACCTCTAGCCCTTTTTATTTATTATTTTGAAACAGGGTCTCATTAAGTTGCTGAGGCTGGCCTCAAACCTATGGTCCTCCTGTCTCAGCCTCCCAAGTACTGGGATTATAGGCATGTGCCACTGCACCCAGCTTAAATAAAGATATTCTAAATTCAAGCCTCTACTGTCAAGAGACCTCCATTTTCCTTTCATACTCATGAAGTAAAATGCCTTTATTTATGTACCTTTCTGGTCAAAGGAAGGTCACAAGGAAGTGGTTTGAATTTCATCCTTGTTGGTCCATATCTCTGTGAGAGGTGAGAGCTCTGGGGCCTGTGTAAGTGTGCAAGCGAGGAGCCTGGAGGGTTATCCTCTGATGGCTGGGGACATCATCCTTGTTCATATACCTTCTCTCATTATGTGGGGTTGGAAATAGAGATAGAGAAGGCAACAGGTAAGGACTCATGTTAGAGTCACCTGAGGCATGCTTTGCAAGTCATTTTGTTTTCTGAGTCCAGTCAGAAGCTTGCCTTTTGGACTTGTGCTTTAATGCCTCTAAACATTAAAAGCCAAATATGTCAAGGAGAGGAAGCTCCTTCAGTCAGTGGAGGTTTTAATTCTGTTTCTACTTTGGTGGTTTGAAATTAATTACAGACTGTGGGTTGTGCCTACATGTGCAAAATGAAATGAGCATTTGAGCCAATTACTTTAATATCGAAGAGAGGAAAATCTACTTTTCTTTCCATTATCTAAAGATTTCAGACACATGGAAGTTTTTCAAAATATATTAAATTATATGAGAAATTGGCTTCCAGCCTTTGTTTCACTTTGTCTAGAAACAGTCTCAAATTTTGTTTCATAAAGGAGGTGACATTTCTTAGATTTCTATGATACTCTAGGATCTTGTTGGAACTCTGGCAGTCAAAGAGATTGTGTGACTATCTTAGAAAACTTGTGCATGCCTGGGGGAGAAAAGTGTATTATGAAGGATGACTCTTGATGCATATGTCTCTGTGTGTGGGGTGTGTGTGTGTGTGTGTGTGTGTGTGTGTGTGTGTGTGTGTGTGTAAAAAAGGTTGGCATATCAAGAATCAATTCAAGATGAAGAATTTCCACTCATCTTATTCCTCATTCATTTGGTCCTTCCGTGGCCTGAAGCCTACATGGCCTAGCACCCAGCCCCCTTCTGACTTCGTCTGCCATCTCCTGCCCATGCCCACGCTGCTCTTTACACATGCAGAGTGCATCCCACTCAGGGCTTTCACATGTGCAGTTCCCTCTACCTGGAATCCTCCGCGCCAGGTAGTTGTGTGGCTCACTCCTTCACTGCTTTAGATATCTGCTCAAATGTCATTTCATCACTGAGATGCTATTCCTGGCCACCTATACCAGTGGCCTGTGCCTCACTTCTATCATTCTCCATTCTACTTACTCGATTTGACATTTTTCCTTCCTAGTATTTATCACTACCTAACGTTATATATAGTAAAGATTTTCCATAAACTCCACACTCAGTTTCACTTATTTACATTTGCATGAGTATGGTGCATTTGTTCTCAATCAATGAACCAATACTAATACATTATTAATTATTATTAAAGTGAGAACTTTACCCAGACTTCCTCAGATTTGGTGTGTACAGTGTGTGTGTGTGTGTGTGTGTGTGTGTGTGTGTGTGTGTGTGTGCGCGCATGTGTGTTACTGGAGATTGAGCCCAGGGTCATTCAAGCTATACTCCTGGCTCTATTATTATTATTATTAGTAGTAGTAGTAGTAGTAGTAGTAGTTGTTGTATTCTTTTAATTTTGAAACAGGGTTTTACTAAGTTGCTGAGGGGCTCACTAAGATGTTGAGGCTAGCTTCAAACCTGCGATCCTCTTGTCGCAACTTCTAAAGTACTGGGATTACAGGTATGTACCACCACACTCAGCTCAGACTTTAGTTTTTACCAAGTGAAATTTTTATGCTCCAGAGTTCTATTCAAGGTCCCACATTGCATTTAGTCATCCTGTCTCCTTAAGCTTCTCTGGCTTCAGTTGACCTTGACAGTTTTGAGGAGTACTGGTCAGATAATTTATGGAATGTCTCTTAATTGGGATTCATCTGATATTCTTCTCGAGTTCACACCTCTCTGCTTATATTAACCATCTGTTCTTGCATGCTGTTTACTTTTTCCATTAGAACACTTAACATTAATTTTACTTGTTTAAATTCCTGATGATTTCAAAATTTCTATTATATCTAAACTAAATCTGGTTCTACTTCTTGCTTTTTCTCTATAGACTGTGTTTTATTTGTTTGTTTGCTTATTCTTGTTTTTCTCGCCCTTTTAGCTATCTTTTAATTTTCTGCTAGATCTTGGGCATGACGCATCTGGCAATAGGAACTGAGAGAAGTGGTTTTTGTGTAAGATTTTATAGTAAAAAATGGACTGTATTTACTGGTTTTTTTTTTTATAGTTGTAGGCGCCAGGGCTTCAAATTTACCCATTATCCTTGTTTTATTTCCCCTCTTGTGTTTGGGCTTCCTAAGAATCCTTCCTTAGGTAAGAGTCTATATCTAGCAGCATTTTGAGCTGTAGTTCATTATTATTCTGGAGTGTTACTGGTTTGGTTTTTCAGTGTGGGGAAGAAAAGGCATTCTATAATATTTTGATTATAAATCTAAGTCTTTAGTGGGCCTGTGTTCCTAAGCTATGACCTTTGTAGATGTTTTTAGCATCCCTCCTCCCCCACCCCAACACACACACGCACACACACACACACACACACACACACACACACACACACACCCCTTCAGTGAAACAGAAAAACTAAAGAGAGCCAGAAAGGGAGCAATATCCTTACCCAGAGTGGGATTAGGCTTTAGGAAAGTCCTTTCCCCGTAGGAGTAGGCCTGTGTATGGAGAGCACCACTCTATTTCAGTGCTTTTCTCTCCCTCCCTCTTGGCTCAGTAGTAATATTGTAGGGTTGGGGGGAGGTAAACACTTCTGAATGTGTGCCCTTCCCCCACTTAAGCTGTGGTTCCCAGAAGTTTCTTACTCCATACAAGTCCACACTCAGCCCCAGTATTTCAAATTATCCTCCAAGTCCTTACTAGGTTCATGGTTCCAGTGGCCTCTGTTCCAGGTAGTGACTTCTGAATTCTCCTATTTCTCCAGATGTTAGGACAGTAGTTTGTCCTATAACCTCAGATCTCCACTTGATCTAAAAAAAATCAGTGGGTTGTAAGTTTTTCTTATCGTAGTGATGAGAGTAATGACTTCTACATGTTGGAGCTGTAACTGCGTCTGTCTCTGTGTGTATTTCTTTAATATATTTCCTGACTTGCCCCTCCTAGAAAGTAAACTTGTGAAAGCAGGATCTGCATCCATTATATTCATGGCTTTAGTTTGATAGCTACAATAGTACCCGATTCAAAGTGGGTGCTCCATAAATATGTGTTCAGTGTATTAATTCATCTGTTGATCTTCATTGAGCATATTGGTATAGTAGGCACTTTGCTGGGTATGGATATACAACAATGAAAAGGAAACACCATATGTCTACACTTGTTGTAATGGGGTGGGTGTAGTGGGCATACACTTAAAATAGAAATAACAAATGACCACTGGATAAGAGAGTAGGGTGGTATTAAAAGCATTGAAGACCTGCGCCTACACTAACCTAAGGAAGAGAGAGGGAAAGCGTTAGTGGAGAAGGAATCCGTCAGCTGAGTTGACAGTGAAAGCAGCACTCAGCCTACAGAAGACAGAGGGACCCCACCAAAGAACAGCACAGATCTACTAAAGCCCACTGTGGGACAGCATGCAAAGTGATTTTCTTAGCCTACCTTGTGTAATACTTAGTGCCTCTTACAAGGCAGGCCACTGTTAACTCATTTCACACATCAGGAAACCAAGCTTCAGACAGTGTAAGTGACTCGACGTCTGAGTTCAAAATCAGTTTTCTCTCTGCTGCAAAGACAAGTCAAGCATGACTGGGAGGGGGGTCCCGGAGATGCTGAATATACACACACACACACACACACACACACACACACACACACACTCATGACACCATGACTGCTTATGAGTTTATCTATTATTCTTTTTCTTTAAGATTTCATCCCTAAAAGTAACGAGATGAAAATCAGGGCTGCTTTGCAAACCACCACAAACCACTGGGGGGAGTTTTGTCAAAGAAGGCGGGAAAGAAAAATAAATGTGGGCTCCTACTCTTGAAACCTCAGCCCAGTGAGCCAGACTTTCCCGGAATCCTTCAGGCTGCTTCAAAGGCCTATTGTGGAAAGTCTCCAGATGTGCATGGAAAGCCTCACTGGGGAGCTTCCCCATGAAGAGGCCTTTTAAGCTCGAGCTGAGATGAAGGAAGTTGACGTGAGGGGTCCTACCAGGTGGCCCATGTTCTGAAGGAGTGCAGATTCCACCACAGCTTAAGGAGGGGGGTGGGGGCAATCCGCCAATTCAGAATCCTGGGCCAAACAGCGCATCTTCTTTGCAGAAAGCAGTGGCCTTTTCTGCTGGAGAGAGGAAAGGGGGGCATTCTTCCGGTGATTTATCTACCTGGAAATTATTAGTGACAGCTTGGTCATTCCTCCAGCATATCTTGTGGGGGGCTAGGAAAGATTTCAGTCTTGGAAAAAGTCAAAGCATGGAGTGATTCCTGCCAATTCCTGCAGTGCTGCCTTTACGCATTCTGAGAGCCAAAATCCTTTAGAGTTTTGCTCTGATCCCCTGCCCCGAATCCCTGCTTAAGCTGTCAGCCCAATGCTCCATCTGTCCTAGGTTGGAGGCCCTATCTCACAGTCACAATGAAATGTGGGGCCTGGTACCACCCTCACTTCACACACAGACAAAAGTAACTGAGGCTCAGACAGGTTAATGTTCCTTTGTCCAAGATGACATAGCCAACTGGATGGCAGGATTTAAACCTGGGTCCCTCTGACTTCATTCTGTGAGAACTGAATGGGTGGCCGAGCTACTGCACACACATGAACATGGTGTCTGGCCCAGGATAAGTGTTCAGTACACCATCGCTTCTTTTCTCTTGAATCCAGTTGTCTAGAGAGGCAGGGACCATCCCATTTGGCCTTTAAGTTTGACTTCTGTAGCTCTTTAAATCCTCTCCCTGCATGTACACATGCGCTTTGCTAAGTATTTTGAGATCACAGTGTATTTAGGGGAAAGTCCTTTTGGCTACAGCTAAAATTAGACCTCTCTTCTGTTCCTCTGTTTACCACCCTCCCTTCCTATTTTAACTAATTAGAGGCATTGACACTAAGAGACACTGAGAAAAGTTGGGAGAACAGCTGGGAGTTGTTCTGGATGCCCCAGCTGCTCCGTCTCGGCTGCACGCACAGAGAGGCTGTCCTGAGAGGAGCAGGGTGGCGCCTCCACAATGAGGATGGAGAAAGATAAAGTGTGTTCATGGGGGGAGCTGGGCAGGGTGGGGCTCATGGCTCTATGTCCTCTGCCTTCTGCAGAAAGGAGGAGGGCAAAGAATGCAACAGCGAGAAAGAAGGAAAGAGAGCAAACGGGGAAGAAGAGATGACAGGAAGCTTAGCTAGTTAGTTGGGTTGTTGGTTACTTCATGCAAACCACTGTCACTCCTACCCAGACCACTGCAATATTCTCTCTGCTGTCCTCCAGCTTTAGGCTGTGCTCCCACTAGAACCAGAGAAGCCACAGGAAAATGCAAATCTAATCCCTTGAAGCTTGGGCAGTGGGTTTCCACTAGTGAATTTAGGAAAAATTCCCAAACCCATCACATAGCCCCAGAATGCATGAAGGTATCATCCCCCTCCACCCTGTAATTGCCACAGCTCAGCTCCATTTGTCTTTGTTTATTCCTTCCACTTCACCAGGTCTTTCTCTGCTGAAGCCAGATTCCCCGAGTTTGTCTGGGTTTCTCTACCTACTAACTAGTACTTTCTACAGTCCTCCCCAACCCCCTTCCAGCTCAGAAAAGCTGCTGAGTTCTCTTTGAATTGCCAGTCCAGATCCTGCACATTATCCTAGTGGTCTCCACTACATCCAGAGGTTGCATTTAAACTCCCTGGCTGTCCAGAACTTCTGCTGCTTTAAAAAGAATTTAACAAGAAAAACAAAAAGGGGAAAAAAAAGTGCATTCACATCTCAGGTGTGGGTGCCAGATCTTGTAGCACTTACAAGGACAAATCCATTTCTTAGTGAATAATCGAGGTTAAAGCCCACATGACTGGCTGATGTAAGCTCTGCCTGGTCTGAGAGGAATCTTTGCAACATATTTCTCTTGATTTCTTTTCTGGTTGTTGTTATCTGAACACAGGACAAGGCAAAACTGAGGTTCTCCCTCTCAGGTACCCCCATGTCCCTGGATTAAGCCCTATAAGATTTAAAGTAGGGACTCTTTGTAAACAGCCCTAGTCACACATTTTCACTCTTCCTGTTCATATGTGGGCCACAAGACAAAAGCCAAGAATCTGAGTGAGTTGATTATTTCTAACTATTTTTTCTCCCTAATACCTCCATCTGATCTAGCACCAAAGCCTGTCAGCCTTTGAGGTGCCTTGCAAGTATGATCCCCTCTGTGCCTTTGCACTGGCCCTGCAGGCTGAACATGGCAGAGCAGCCAGATGGCAGCAGCTCTGGCTTCCCAGTGCTCATGGAAAGGAGAGTGTGGAGTCCCTGAGGTCCCTGTGGCATGGCCCAGCCTGCCTTTGGGTGCTGCCTTACCCATTCTTCCCCCCATTCCACTCACCCAGCATGCTGCCCTGCTCATTTCACTGGTGGTATTCTCCCTTCCTCCCTGCAGTTCTCTTCTCTGCTAGACATGTGCCTCCCCACCCTTCACCTGTTAATGCCTATGAGTCTTTGGAATCTCAGCTAAACCATGATATACAAGAACCATGCAGACATGGAGACATACATACCAGACATACATAGCATGAAACACTGAAACTCAGGAATGCCAAGACCCCCCCCCCCCACCCAGGTCCTGAAACAGTCCTGAAGGAAGGAGAGGACTCCCGTTGCTCAGATTCAGTTGGACTGCTCCCCAATAGGTAGAAAGGGCCTCAGGAGACAGCTGGCCAGGGTCACCTTCACTATGTTGCTCTTGCTCAGGCTTCCCAACAGAGAGGACCTGGGGGAGGCTCTTCACAGCATCAGTTCTTGCTCTGACCTCACCTCTAACATGACAGATTCTTTCTTGATAACTTGGGAGAGACAGATTTGGCCTCTGCAAATAAACTAGCAAAGCTTTCATGGTCAAGATACAAATATAGCCTCACCTGTCTCTCTGGCCATATCCAAAAACATTCATTCAGAGAATTACTGTTCTTTTGAGTTTTACTCTCCTACACACAGAGAGTAGGTTGAGAAAGGGTGAGCACAGGAGTATGGAGAGAACCTCTTCAAGTGAGTAGAAGACATTCACACACACACACACACACACACACACACACACACACACATATACACACCTTTGTGCTCTCCCACTCTGACCCCTACTTCTAATCACCATTCCCCACGCATGTCCTGGCTCCTAGAGACTCTTTCATTTACCAGCCCTCTGGGGCAGGGGTTAGGCTGCTTTTCTCCTTTAGCAACTCTCTGGTCCCCAGTGAATACCACCAGGTCTCTGTTTTTTCCCTCAACTTATGAGAAAGATCTACAGCCTGAAGGCTGAGCCCGCATTCTAGTCCTAGCATTGACACTAGTTGATCTTGTGCTCTTCTATGAGTAATGTCAGCTCCCTCCTCTCAGGCATGCTTAGCTCCACGACGCCTTCACCACTGAATCCACCCTGCAGGGGTAACCAACATTTGTCAGCACTCACTATATGTAAAACACCCAGCTAGAAGTGGATGATGACTTATCCACCCATCATCTGAAATGGACTGACTCTATTCCCGTTTTACAGAGAAAGAAGACAAGGCATAGCAAAACTAACAAGCCTGCTCAGAGCCAATGGAAAGATGAGAGGCAGGTGTCATTCCAGGTCTCTCTGTCTCCAGAATTCATGCCACCATATTCAGCCCAGTCCCAGATGTGCTGGAGGAAAAGAAATCAACATAACTTAAAAAAAAAGAAAGAAAGAAAGAAATACAGGTCATTCTTTTTCACTCCTGAATTATGCAGGATATGGGAGTCCTTTCTTGGATTTTTTTTTCCTTTGTACATATCTCTGCTCAGGAGCTTAGAATACAGAAAGCACACCCTAGGACTTTATGCATTAATACATAAAAGCCAGAAACCCAGGACAGAGGAAGAAGAGGAAGCAGAAAAGCAGGTCCCAGTTAGGTGGCAGAGTAACTAACTCAAAACTTTTGATTCATGATGCCCAAACTAAGGACAAGAGAGGTTATATAATTTGTCTGAATCCACACCATTTACCAAAGAAGATAACAGCACAGGCCACAAATTTCCTGCATGTTTCCACAGAATCACTCAATCAAATAAGCCCCCTCTGCTCAAATAGAAGAACCTCCAAGAATATTATTTTTGTATCATCTAAAAGCCATGTTGAGCTACACTAAAGGTAATGGGCGTTGAAAAAAAAAGAAACTCCCAGCTGAACACACAAAGAAGTGGGTCTCCAAGGAACTGTGTAAGAATGTCTGGAGGAATCTCTGCTGGTGAGATTACGAAAATCATAATATACGAATACAGGGACATACGGAAGAGATCAGTGAAGCCTGAGGCTTCTTCCCATATGTAAACTCAGCCTTTGCCTAATGTCCTTAAGCAAATGCAGATGCAGCCAAACCAGGCACCAGATGGCAAACAAGAAAGGTAAAGAAAGATTTCTGTGTTTATTTGAAGATGGGGGGAAAGCCATGATCCAAAATGCTGTGGTTTCCCCAGAATGGCAACCCGGGGTCACCAAAGCCCAAACCATGACCCCAGAGTGACCAAAACAATGACAAAAACTAGAGTAATCGTGACTGGGAAGCTGTAGGGAAACCACTACTATCTTATGTGAATGGAATCCAAAGTTGGAAGAAAGTGGCAATTCTGGGAAATGAAAGACATGGCCAAAGTAGAAGGACCAGAGAGAGACAGGAAGGTAGCAAGAGTCAGCTCTTGCTGAGCATTTACATGTGCCAGGAGCCTTGCATCCTTGGTCTCATTGAATCCTTTCAGTTACCCATGAGGTATTGGCCAAATTTTATAAATGAGGAAGTTTTGTAAGTGGGTCAAGAGAGGTCAGGCACCCTATGTCACACCCCAGGAATGCCACCCTTGCCACTGCCAGCAATGTTCCCAGCTTTGTAGCTCTGACTCCCAGTCTTTTACCCTGTTGCTGGACCATGTGATATCTGACATAGAAAACATGGTCCATGAAGTGTTCCATTCAGTTCATACTTCCTAGGCATTCACCATGTGCCAAGCCCCTGGGAGCTCCCATGGGTCACACCTAAGAACCTAAGAACACGGGAGAAGCCACACAGCACCCTCGATGTCCCTCCTGCCCAAACCACTGTGTCTAATAAGAAGGTTGTTGCCTGACCAGGCACTGCCTTGAGGGGAGACCAAAGAGGATGAGGAGTGGGAAAGACAGCATTCCACTTGAGACCCTGACTTTGCTTTAATTTCACAAAAGATACCCGTGCACATTCCTAATCCACCTCATAGCTTGTACGTTTGCAATGAGCATTGGTAATGAAAATGTCGAGAGTCCTGTCAGTCCTTACTCTTCAGTGACCATGAGTTTATATATTGTAGGCAGAAAGTTCTGATAATGCTTCAATTTCAATTGAAAGCTTAAATGAGCATGGAGATGTGTCCCTCCCCTCAATTCAACTAAACAACTCATTTACTTGCAGGTGGATTGGTAGTGTGGGAAATGCTTTTAAGCCAGACAGTTCTATCTCCTCTACCTCTACCACTATCTAAACTTGCTATCTTGGGAAAGCCACCTTATACTTGTGGCTTTCCTTGTGTCTAAAATGAGGCTAACATGTACCTTGAAGGGACATTTTGAGAATCTGTTTTTCACTTTCTTCCTACCATCTGCTCTCTTTCACATATTCAGTCTCCACATGTCTGAGGTCCCCCCCACACACACACATTGTTCTTGACTTACCAAATCCCAGTCCTGGATGAATCCAGTTCTCTGAAAATAGTAAAACAGAACCATACGCCCAAAAAGTAGTCTTCTATCACTGTATATTAAGTATCATCCCTTACCCCTGGCTCCTAGTTGGTTTTGGCCAATGGGAGGTACCAACAGCAGCCTGGAGGACAGAATAAGGGTATGTCTTCCCGGTAGCTCTCCCCATGCTGGGTTGCTGTAGCCTAGCTGCATCCATCTTCCATCCATCTACCTACCATAGACCACAGTCCCTGCAGGTGCCCATCTTCCTACAACTTTCTATGTATGATGTAAACTTATCATCTCTCTCTTTGCTCCTTTAAGCCAGCAGGTAGCAATGGCTCCCACTGTGGCTAGTCATCAAACATTTGTTTCTTTTCCTAATCCACTTATTTAAAACTTTCTTTACTAAATAGCTTACCTCAGTTATCCAATATGAATGTCCACCTGTTTCCTGACAGGAACATGACCAATATTCCATGTCAGTTTATTTTTACATTTCCCACAATGCTTATATCAAATTTTCCCATTCTCCATCCCCATCTTTCCTTTCCCAAATGGCCTCCTATTTGTTCTCAACCACAAATTACCTCAAAGAGAAAAGAAAGCCCATTAAAAATAAACCTGCTGCTGTGGTTTGAATGTGCCCCTCCAAAGTTCATGTGTGGGAAAATCAATCCTTAATGCAACAGTGTTGAGAAGCCGGACCTTTAAGAGGTGATTAGGCAGAGCCTGTATCAGTGGGTTAGTGTCATTGATCTTAAGGGAGTGGGTTAGTTATTGCAGAAGTTGGTTCCTGGTGAGTCTGGTCCCTTTCTTCATCTTGCTAGCTTGCTCTCTTGCCCTTCTACCTTCTGCATGGGATGATGCCACAAGAAGGTCATGCAAGAGGCAGTTCATTAATCTTAGGTTTCCTGACCTCCAGAACTATAAGCCAAATAAACTCCTATTATTTATAAATTACCCAGTCTGTGATATCCTGATATAGCAGCACAAAACAGACTAAGACAATGGCCATCATATCTTCCACTGGTATGCTGAAGCTGGCTCATATCTGCTCACAGGAGCAGACTGTACACAGCTTCTCCCAACTCTGCATTCAGTACCATTGCATTTTACCAGTTTTAAAATGCCCACAGTGGAAATATTCACAACACAGAAACTAATAAATTCTACACATTAGGGCTTTTATTTTTTATTTTATTTTATTTTATTTTTCTAGGGCCAGTTGTTGAACATTTATCAGCACACCACTGCCTATTACCAGACAATCTTTTTCTTCTCCTTCATATTTGTTATAGAGGAAGATGTGCCCCACCCATTATCAGAGATTCCTTAGTCTTCCAGAGACACCCCACTCAATCCATTATCCTCTCTCACTCCTGTAGAGTCAGCCTCTCTTTCGAAACTAGCTACTGCCATCTCAACATTGCTGTAGAGCTGTGCTATTCAGTACAATAGCCACTAGTCAAATATGGCTAATGCGAATCAAAATGTGCAAAAATCCACACCATATTTCAAAGAATTCATATGTATAAGAGAATGTGAAATTTTTCATTAATAATATTGTTACTGAGTACTTATTGAAATGAGATCATAGGTTAAATATAATATATTAAATTCACCTTTGAATTTGGGGAATAATAGGTTTAATGTATTAAGTTCACCTTGGAATTTTTTTAAAGTGGATACTAGAAAAATTTTAAATTACTCCTATACCTTATATTATTTCCATTTGGACTGTGCTCCTATTAACACTCTCATCTTAAAAATAAAATCTCTTTTCTATCTATGAGCCTCTCCAGTTACTACCTCTCACAGCCAAAAATGTCAAAGGTATCTGTCCTCACTATCATTATTTTCTCACCAACATCCCCACTTTTTAACCAAGGCTGATCTGCCTTCCATTCCCAGAATTCCACCAAGATCATAAGAGCATAGGTTCTTACTGCTAACTTAGGGTGTTGTGGAACCCAAGAACTTTTCAATCTTTGCTCTCTTTACCCTTAGCAGCATTTTGCAAAGTCTAATGTCCCCTTCATCAAAACACTCTTCCATTGACAACAGATTTTCTTGATTTCCTTCCCACTGCACTGAATGTTTCTTTGCAAGTTCCTTTGCCAGCTCCTTCTTCTCTCCTGCTCAGTGTTATATAGTAGTCTTCTACAGGATTCTGTCCATCTTGCCCACTTCCAGGATTCATTTACTATTCATGTGCCTCCAGTTCTATAGCTATCTACAGGACACCTCCACTTAAAGGACTCATGGGCATCTCAATTTTAACATGTTAAAAAATGAACTCAATATCTTTACCTTTGCCTGAAAAACTGACACTAGCCCAGAAAATGGCACTATCAGTAAATGGCACCATATCTACTTCATCGTTCTTGCCAGGACCTCAGGGACATTCCGAACCCTCCCTTATTGTCCCCTCCTCTGTCTCCCATACTATCATTCTAAACTCTAGCTCATCTCTCATGAATCTTCCACTTTGCACAGAGCCTAGACTAAGATTAATACAGGCCTGGAACCTCCTGATTTCCAGATTCGTTTTTTGTTGGTGTTTTTTTGTTTTGTTTTGTTTTTTTGTTCAGCTTATCATGTGCCTGTCTATAATATGAAATCCAGAGGAAAGCAGACTGAATTACCCATCTTGTGAAAACCAGAGCAAGTCTCATATTCGTAAACACAGCTGATATTGTTGTTTTCTTTCTTTGTTTTATGTAAAAGGCCTGGAAGTCCAAGCCAAAAATAAACTTCATGTTTCCAAATCTGGAAGTTCCTACAACTTTTATTGTCTACAACCTTCTTTCTGCTCATTGTTCTTCTTCCTTCCCTTCATTAGCCAGAGGCATCAGCTGGTGCTCAGTGAATGGTTCCTGCATTCCATGTTCTTTATCACTCCGCTGCCCAGGCAGTGTGTCACATGCAGCAACAGATTAGGAAGTGCTGCCTTTAAATAGCAGCACTCAAGAGAATGTTACAAGATCCAGTGTAGTGCTAGGGAGGAGAGGGATATAAAAATTATTAGAATAAAAATAACTCACATTTTTTAGCTCTTACTTTGTGACAGGCACTAATTTAAATTGTTTCCATGCATTTTCTCATTTACTTTAACAACCCTGTGAGTACATATCTCTACTTGAAAATGAGTCCACTGAGGCACACAGGAGTTAATAAATTGCCCAAGCCATTCATTTTACCAGTAGAAAAGCCAAGATTCAAAGCTAGGCAGTCCAGAGCTTGTGGTCTTAATTTCCTGACATCTGACAATGAAGAATGTGTTGATCTGACACTTATGAAATACCAAAAAGTAAAACTGAGGTAGAACCAAATGTTATTTGATATAGATATCCTGGGTCCCACCCTGAGTTACTCATTAATCCATGAATCCCTTTAATCATTCATTCTTTTATTCTTTCAACATGCATTTATTGCATTATTTATATCAATTGCTGGGACTATAGATAAAATAAATGGTCTCCCCACTTCACAGTCCAGTGAAGAAAACATGTAAGTGAAAAATAGATATATTCTGCTGTGCAAAATGAAAAGATAGAAACCAGGGGGAATTTGGAAACACAGAAAAGACTATAAACCAACGCAGAAGGACTTAACAGTGATTTATCCTGGACTTCCATTCATTTTCCTTTTCCTCTTTCTGCCTGGCCTCTGCTTTCTTCCTCTCTTACTGGCTTCCTACTTTCATTTCAGCCCTTCTCTTGCTTTGGTGCTTTGGTACAATCCTTGGCCTCCTCAACCCCTGGCATCAGATTCAACTTCTTTGCTTATATTTTTCCCCCTGAAGTTGGTTTGGAATGAATTATGGCTTATAAAAAGGGATTCTGTATTTTAAGACAGTCTAAGGCCAATCCTAGAGGCTAGGCTGGGATATCCAGGCTTTACCACCAATATGGTGCTGGCCCAGAAGAGTTGATGATCCAAAAGCTAGGAACTTTATAGAGCATGGAAAGATAGATGGGTGAATAGATAACCTGTGTTCTGGTTGGTTATTCATCTGCCTAAACACAGAGCAAATGGCATAGTTACTACCAGTACCTCTTGCCATTCAATCATTCTTCACTATATTAATACTATCACATGTTCTGATACTTTACTACCAATTTTGGTTTCTAATCTGCTGG
Organism: Graphiurus murinus; assembly: GCA_004027655.1. Classification (NCBI taxonomy): domain Eukaryota; kingdom Metazoa; phylum Chordata; class Mammalia; order Rodentia; family Gliridae; genus Graphiurus; species Graphiurus murinus. The sequence continues at coordinate 10,541 of PVLC010004842.1, read as the reverse complement.
CTAAAAATATTCTCAATAAGAAAGTATCTTTTAAGTAGCACCATAAATTTATAAGGGAATCAGAACCTGAGAATTTTCAAGATGTTTTATTTTCTGGAGTTAGCCTACCGACCTGCTCCATCTTAAGCAAAGTTTCTCCCTTCAGGCCATAAATGAAGCTCACCCTGGCTAAATGGTTTCAGTGGATTAGGTGCACCCATTGAATTTTGCAACTAAGAGAACATAAGTGACTATTCTTGTTGGTAAATGTATTTGGCATAATAGATGAATGGACTCTAAGATAGCTGTGGTTGAAATTATTGCCAAAAGGAGAATATGGATTAAAAGAAAGGAAGGGATGAGATTGCCATGAAGGAGAAAGGACATTTGGTAAGAATGATAGTGAAAATGAGAGAACTGGACGGATGAGCAATTAAAGTCATAAAGCAGCTATTAGTATAAAGGAATATACATAAGTGTAGCAGTCTTAGCTGATAAATTTCAGAGTATGGCTGTAGGAGTAAGTACTGAAGCAAAGCGGAGATAAGGGCCCCTAGAATTAGCAACATTTTGAAACAATAGATTGGAGTATTGGATGAGTCTTATAAAAAAGCTCCCTAAGCCTTCCATGATAGTGAAAACCCTCTAGACAGATAGGGAGGATGTTATTTAGGAATCTTAGCCTCATTTAACACAGGGATGTAAGCAAGAGGCTAGCAGTGACAGCCATGAGATGTAGGGGAGTTACAGGGATTTTATCTCTATCATTAGGTGTTATAAAACAGGAGCAGGCTTTTATACTTGTCTAGAAATGGTAATGAGGAGCCATAAGAATATTGACAGTCCACTCCTTCCCCAGACCACCCACCTCATCTACCTGAAACATACATACATGGCAACTCTAACCTTTTAATAAAGTGTCTGGGAAAATAAGGTTTACTTCAGTTGATGGTTAAATGATAATAATAATAATATTTATAATTTTAAACCTTTAGCCCACATTCACAACAGGATTGTGAAATGGATATTAAAATTCTCATTCTTAAAATGAGGAAATTGAGACTCAGTATGTTAAATGGTAGAGCCAGGTTTTGGATTGTAATCTCTTTCACCAAAGTCCTTGTTTCACAATGAATGGTTAATAGTATAGGTTCCAGAGCTGTATGTTTCTTTGTTCTTCAATTGGAGATATAAAGTAAGTAAAGAGTTTAATATAAAGCTAGCAATAATAAGTACTCAATAAATACTAGCTACCATTATTGTTACTGTCATTGAGTTGTCGATTATTTATATTACAGCTCACTGTAGTACTCTATGCCTTCTTAGCCAGTAATGCCAGCAGGATCATTTCTAGAGGGTTGGTTTGCAGTTGAGAAGTCTATAATCTCTCTAATGCTTTTAACAAGAGAAGATTGATGGTTTTACCTTTAGAAAACTCATAAGAAGTAAGTCAAATTCATGTAAATAATATGAATACATGCATAATATTCATATTTGGACCCAGACCTTAGCAGCTGAACCATATAGTAGAAACCCACCTCAAAAATCTCACAACAGAGAAAAGTAGTATCACTATTTTAGAACCACTTCCCTGTGCCATATCAGCCTGAGACCCAACTGGAATAAAACTACACCTTGTGGGTGTGTCACTGTGAGTGGCCAGTAAAACCTTCACACAGTGTACCATTGGGAGCCAGGAGTCACTTGTCAACTGAGAATTAATCAAAAAACACATGTGTGTTCAGTCAACAGATTGCACAGCTGGCAAAGACTTTAGTGATCATTTAATCCTACCCCTTCATTCTACTGATAAGGCAAGTGAGTCCCAGGGATTGGAAGGGTCCTGCTCAGGGTCACACAGCTGGCAGTAATTTTATTTGTTTCAAGAAGTAATATGAACAGTCTTCCTAAACATCCATGAATCCACCTTCTTAGCTTTGTAAGCACAATATAAGACCATAATTGAATTTGTCTTTGACAATAGAGAAGGCAAGCTATTTTAGTTTTACAGGGCCCCAAAGTCATCAAATGAAGATAGATTATCAGTAACTAAAACTGAAGAATTGCCTATTGACAGCGAGCTCCTCAAGGAATGAGCCTGGTCTTATTCATGAGTTATAGGAGGTTTCAAATCCTAGCCTAGCCTTTACTAGCTCAGGCAAATCACTTGCCTGTGAGCCTCTGTTTCCTTGTCATAGACTTAGATCAGACTTTCCTCACAGAATGCTTATGAGGACCCAACGAGGCAAAAATATAAATACACAGTACTTTGCATAAAATCAGCATGCAGTACATTTATACTTTCAGATTACATTCAAGGCCCTACTAAAAGTTAGGGATAAGCCAATGAAGAAGAAAGCTAAGAAATTGTCTTTCCTGGTGCTCAGATTCAGGGAGAAAGAACAGAGGCAAGACCACAGAGGAGGAGATAGACAGTAAACAAATACATTAGCAATGTAATTTTGGATGAGGCTATCTATGTGCTATGAAGGATTATAAAGATAAGAAAAGGAGATGTTGTGATAGCTGGTATTTGGGAGTAGACTCCTGTTGCTAAGAGTGGCCATATCTCTTTAGAGTATTGATTATAGGAGTGTATGCATTTGTCAAAATTCACCAAACTGCACCCTTAACATCTGTATATTTTACTTTACATATACTACATCTCAACCTTAAAATTATAAAAACAGAAAAAAACATTGTATTTGTGTACAAGTGTGTCAGTATAGATATATTTTATTTAGAGAGTATATTTGAAGAGGACCTTCATCATGTGAAAAAGCCAGATAATGAATAATGCAGGAAAGCATTCCTGAGAGAGGCGGGAGGAATACGTGTGACTTGTTCAGTCAATAGTGAGATGGCTGGTGTATTTTCAGAACATGGCCTAGGGATCAGGACATGAGATGAGGCTGGAGACAAAGGTGCAAGGTCTGTCTTGAAGTTCTATGACTCCTTAGCAAATCTATCTGAATTTCATTCAAAAAGCCTGGGGATGTGGGAAGTGACACTCTCCTGTAATCCCATCTCTTTGGAGGCTGAGGACTGAGGCAGGAAGATTGAGAATAAGAGGCCATCCTGGACAACAGAGTGAATGAGACCCTGTCTTAAAAAAAATTGGGGGTACATTTAAGTTTTTAGGAGGGGAAGAGACTGGTGAGACTGTAATGCATTGAAAAACAAATATTTGATCCTTATCCCTGGTTTCTGGCACCTACAATCCTACAATAGCCTTTGGCTCCTAAAAACAAAACAAAACAAAACTCTTAAACCTTTGGCATCTCCAGAGTGATGTCTTGTGTGTGTGCTAATAAAGTGACTGATGACAGAGAGTTGGAACTTTCTCTGACTTTCCAGGAGAGACGGAAGGCTAGATATTGAGTTTGTAAACAATGGCCAATGGTTTTCTCAGTTACCCATATATAAGGAAATCTCCATCAAAATCCTGAAATGATGAGATTTAGAAAGCTTCTAGGTGGGTGAACAAGGAGGTACTGACAGGGTGGCCTGCCTGGAGAGGGCATAAAAGCATAGACGCTCCACACCCCTCCTCACCCCCATACTTTGTCCTCTGCATCTCTTCCATCTGACTATTACTGAGTTGTTGTCTTCATAATGAACTGGTAATAGTAAGTAAGAGGAGAGAGTTTTCCTGAGTTCTGTGAGCCCATTGTAGGAAATCATCAAACTTGAGGAATAAGAGGTATGAGAATCCCCAATGTACAGTCAGTCAGAGGATTTGGGATGCCCAGGACTTGTGACTGCTACATGAAGTGGGGGTCTTGTGGGACTGAATCTTAATAGGTGGAGTCCAGGTAGTTAATGTGAGTTGGAATTGAATTACAGGACACCAATTAGTGTCTGGAGAGTTAGAGAATTGGTTGGTGTTAAAGAAACCCCCACATGTGATGTCGAAAGTATTGTGGGTAAAAACAACTGAGACAGATAAAATCTAATTCACCTCATACATTGATTCATTCAACAACTATCCATAGATTGAGTATTCCAGCCAGGCACAGTTTCTAGCACAGTGAACAAATTAAAGCCTGCTGGTCCCATGGAGCTTGCATGCTAGCAGGATAATAAATAGGTCAGGTTTGTGAAGGGTGTGCTATGTGCTGGTGCTGCTCTGAGTGTGTCCCCTGAAATCACTCACAAGATCCTTTTTGCAATTCTACAAGAGGCACACTCTGGTTAAGCTCATTTTCAGACAATGAAAGAGTCCCAAAGAAAGCAAGTAAGTTGCTTGATCATTGTCATACAACTGGCCAAGTACTAAAGCAGCCTCTAAGACTATTATTTTAATCACCACATTATAGTTCCTCTTTCTGAAAAATTCTCCCAACTGACCCTGACTGCTATAAATAGGACCAAGTGAAGTCAGAAGAACAGTTAGGAGGTAGTGGCCAGAATTGAGGACTGGAATTTCTACCATACTGTGAATAGACATAATTATTCCCACTTTCTACATGGGAAAACTGAGGCTTAGTTCACACATCTGCCAAGTATCAGAACCTAGATCCAAACTGAAGCTCTTATATCTCTAAAACTTATTTTTTTCTACTAACAACTCCTTTTCCTATTGAATTTAGAGAGCCTCCCCACATCCCCTTTTTTATAATCAAAAGACTAATTGGAGATGCATTGTAGAGTCAGAAGTGGAGAACTGGGCATCCAAATATTTTTTTTCCACTTGGTAGGCATTTTATAATTAAAAAAATAAAATATAAATATAGTGACACAGTTGTATACAAATACAACGTTTTTCTTTTTTTACCATTTTAAAGTTGAAATGTAATATACATTAAGTAAAATACTTGGATGTCAAGGGCACAGTTTTGGTGAATTCTGATAAATGTGTACACTTACATAGTCAACACTTTGAGCAAGATATATAAATGTGTATATGTTGCATGATAGATATAGTATATTTAACAAGAGAAACGAAGTGCCTGTCTTTATGCCATGATTAATGACAAAGACCTCTCTCACACTTTTTTCTCATCTCTTTCTGCTTCTCAATTGATATTGTCATATCCAATGCCTACGAGATACACAGAATGCCAGGTGCAGGTCAAGAGATGACTGTGTCAAAAAGAAAAAAAAACTAAATAAAAGAACAATTAGCTATTTCTTAATGCCTCTTGGAGGAAGAAAATCACATTGCTGTATTTTCTGTTTTTCTATGGAGGGGTCATGTGCCTCAGCCCACACATTAGCACATGAACTTGTTTTTTCCAGTAAAGTGAGTCAGAGTTCCTCAAGAAGGCAGATTCATGTATTTCAGAGCTCTGTGTCAGCATCTCCGAAGAAGGTGCAATGTCCTGTATCAATGCATGTCACACACACACACACACACACACACACACACACACACACACACACACCAATCTAATAAGCAGAGGAAGTGAGATTTGAACTCAAGCCTTGGGGACTCAAGAATCAAGTATTTTTCATTACAGGGAGGATGGTACCCTTGGGTCTGAGAGTAGAGCTAAGCAATGGTCTAGAGTCAGAACTGGGCTTGAGTTCTGGCTTTACCACCAATTAACTTTAAAATCTTGGGGAAGTTACACATTCTCGCTCTATATTCAGTTCTGTAATTCATAAATTGATGATAGATGATATCTGTGTCATTACATTGTACCAAGGTTAAATAAGTTCCAGTGCATAAAGTAGTGCAGCAAAGAGTAAACACATAGGAAATACTGGCTTGGACCACTGACATAGCAAAGGTGGTTGGCTGTTGAGGTATCACACACCAGATTTTTTAGATCATATATCTCTTCAGTTAAAAAAACTGAACCTCATCCTCAATATGTGGAACCTTACATAAATGCATAAGTATATCTTTCTAGGCTTGTAGATTACTTTATAAAATAGCTGATATGTAGCTGAAACAAAATATTTCAAACGTGTTTTCTTATCATGCAGCATCATACTAACATTTTGTGTTATCTAAAGGTCTACTATCTTATCTACTTAGGGTCAGATGTGTTCTTAATGATTTTTAAATAATTTTGGAAGAGGTACTGGGGATTGAACCCAGGGGCATTCTACCTCTGAGCTACACTCCCAGGCCTATTTTTTATTTATTTTTTTTTTTTATTGTGAAACAAGGTCCCACTAGGTTGATGAGAGTCTCACTACTTGCTGAAGCTGTCCTCAAACCTGTAATCCTCTTGTCTCAGCCTCCGAGGTACTGGGATTACAAGCATGTATCACTACCTCTGGCTTATTTTAAAATAATTTTGTATGACTTCTAAAAGATTTTGTATGTGCCTGCGTGTCTGTATCTGGGTCTTCTTGATCATTCTTTTTCCAGTTCTTGCTGTATCTGACTTGATATCCATTGTTTTTTTCCCTTAAAATATAAAGTGCTAGTACTAAGGAAAGTGTCACAATTTGCTTATTTACTTGAATTTGGCTTATCATCATTACCTACAATCCAATGACTGATTCTTTTTCTTTTGTTTACCCATTTTGTGAGGGTTAAAACTAGATTATAGCTTTAAATGCACAGACGTGAAACATTTAAACCACATGTAGCAAATCCCAGAAGTAGAGGACAGATAAGCAGGCACCCTGCAGTTGCCCCTTGTTGGAGTACCCCGCTTCTCTCAGGAGCACTCACACAGCTCACGTGACTCATGATAGTTTGACATGTGACCCAACTAAAGGGTCTAGTGCCAATCCATGTATTACATGCTGGTAAAGCTTAAATCTCATACAAATGGTGCTCCCAGTATTTTCCTCCGGAATCCTGACAGGTCATCTCAAGAGCATTGTATGTGCACGTCTGCCTTTTAGGCAGCGCCAGCACTGATGATCCCACATTGCCTCTGTTATGGAAGCCATCATCCTTTCGTTCAGCAACTCAGAGACATTAACCCAGCACTTGAAGATGCTAGGACTATGGGACTATGCCAGGTGTTAGCCTTGTGGTGACCTGATGCCTTCTCCTGGGAATTCACACCTAGCCAGCTCCCACCACACCAGATTTATTCTCCCCTACACATCATGATTCTGGATATTGCTAGGCTACAGCAGACATCACTAGACTACCTGGCAGTCTTCCACAAGTCTTTTTTTTTTTTTTTTTTGGAGGAAAGGGGGTACTTGGGGATTGAACCCAGTAGCCCAGTAGTGTTCTACCTTAGAGCTATACTCCCAGCCCTTTCTTATTTTTTTTTTTAATTTTGAAACAGGGTCCTGATGAGTTGCTAAGGGTCTCCCTAAATTGCCAAAACTGGTCTCAGACCTTCAATCCTCCTGTGTCAGCCTCCCAAGTACTGGTATTACAGGTGTGTACCACCATGCTTGGCTCTTGTACAATCTCTAATGCCATGGTTCCCCAGGGTTATGGAGAAGGTATCATATCTCCTCTCCCCAGTTTGTCCAGTATCAGTGTGTCTGCCACTCAAGGAATCCACATCTTCTCCAAGTGTGGCAAAGAGCCCTTCATTCCTTCATCTTGTGTCCCTGGTAACTCACTTCACTATAGTCTGAAGCTCTTTGGTAGCTGCCAGCCAGGCCCTAACACCTGGGACCTGGGTGCTTCCCTGCCCACACAGAGGCCTGGCAAGTACCAGGGCTGCCTCTGGAGAAGTAGTGAGCAGAGTGTGCTGACTGGTATCCCGGGCTTGACACACCAGGGAAGGGTCAAACCCCATGAATGAGGGCTTTCACAGCCTGCTACAGGGACCCCATTTTTCCCTCCAGAAGCCCTTCACTCGGTTTCAGAAGTGACAATCAAATGTGAACTTTCATGGTTTATTTATAGCTCGGCCTTAGAGAGAGAAAGAAAAGAAGTGATTAAAATGCTATTTTACAAAATATTTTGTTTTTAAAAAGCTTCCATTGTGTGGGCAAAAAGGAAAAAGAAAAGTCACTCTATTCATTGTGCTGTCTAGACTCTCAAACAAAGAGGGTAGCGTGCTGCAAATTAAGATGGCCCAACCCCTGGCTGCTGACAGAAAGCATGAATTTGGAGTACAACTTCAAATAAACCCTTTTGAACAGAAATATATTTGCAGGGGGTGACTATATTTAGGATGTGTCAGCATTTCCATAATAAATTCATATTGTTCTGCCATGGTGATTCCAGATTTCATGCAGCCAGTGGGTTCATGAGGTTTCAGTTTTCTGTTAGTTATTTAGAGAAATTGGAAAAGTCAGCAGTGCTGTTTGTGATGACAGGGCTCCTTCACAGAAATCCTCCACATGGTGTCAGGTGCCCATGAGGAGCCCTGCCTGGAAAGACCAGAAGGCAAGCCGGCATCTTTTAAAGACCTGTGTAATCCTAAGTTTTAAAATATGATGTAGCCAGGCATCGTGGCACACATTTGTAATCCCAGTACTTGGGAGGCTGAGACAGAAGGATTGCAGGTTTGTGGCCAACCTCAGCTACTTAGTGAGGCCCTCTGCAACTTACTGAGACCCTGTTTCAAAATAAAGAATATAAAATAGGGCTAAAGGTGTAGCTTGGAGGTAGAATGTGTCTGAGTTCAATCCTCAGTACAGCAAAAATAATAAATAAATAAATAAATAAAGATGTAGTAAGCCAAGTGTGGTGGCACACACCTCTAATCCTAGTACTTGGGAGGCTGAGACCAAAGGCTCAAAAGTTCAAGGCCAGCCTCAGCAACTTGGCAAGGCTATTTCAAAATAAAAAATAAAATAAAAAAGAGCTGGGAGTATAATTAGAGGTAGAATGCCCCTGGGTTTAATTCCAAAAATAAATAAACTCATACACACATACATACATAAGATGTAGTATATCTATATTTTCCTTACAATGATAAAATTAATATATGCCACTGTAAAAAAATTGAAATACAGAAAACAAGTTGATAATAATGCAAAAATGACCCATTGAAGCTGTTAACACCTTAATATATTTTCATCCAATCTGCATTATGCACATGTAACTTGTGTCTGATGAGATGGATAAAACAAAAAAATTCCATAGCACAATTCACACAATTTTTGAGACAGAATTGAAAACTAACTTTATTTTTCACTCCCATGGTCCCTTTCCATTTGTGCAGTAGAGCTAGTTTCTCCTTACCCTGGCAAAAAAAATGTTGGTAGTGCCATTACTTTCTTAGATAAGAATGAAGTCACCTAGATGATCAAGTTTTATAGTCCCTTTAAGTTGTGAAACACAGCCCAAATTTGGAAATGCAAATATCAAGGAGCATAGGAAAGTAAAGGTAGGACATCGCCCAGTTTCTCCAACTGGCATCTGTTCAAACAAGAAGAGATGCTAAGATCAGATTCTTCTTTCTTCCTCATCACTTCCTCTCCAACAAATCAGCTTTCTTCTTGGTTCCCTGAGGCCGCTAGAGGGCAGCGGGAAAAGGGACACTAGAGGTGTAGTGCTGTTCTTATCTGATCAGCACTGTCATAAATGGGCTTCATGCTCTCTCCACCTATGGGTGTGGGTGGCTGGCTGTTGGTCTCATAAGGCTCCATCATAGAATTTTTGGGAGATCCTCCACCTCTGAAAACCTCTCACCTGCAGTGTCTTTGCCCTTACTAATGCATCTCTATTCTAGCAGATTGCTTACTCTTCTCTTAATTCCTTAGAAATCCAGTAGTTCTCCTCTAGCTTCATTTGGTGGTTATATTAGACAGGATCTAAGACAATCCAGGATAACCCTCTCACATGTGAACCCCTCAAGGTCTGAGAGCCTGACAAATTCGTCCTTCACCTCTACATGGAAGCTGCCAGCCTACCAGTCTCTTACTGGCAGGCATTTCCCTCAGTCCACTGTATGCCACAGTCTCAGAGCCAGGCACTCAGTTCTCTTTTGGTCTTAGTGAAGCCATGAAGTCTTGACTCATGAAGGAGGGGGTGGCTCCCTTCACACCTCAGCCTAGAAGGAGACCTGATTGCCAATCCACCATTGGCTGTCTCCTAAAACTGCATCTCTTTGACCTTCCATGTGGGTGAAAGGTTTAAGAGTTGATTCATGGGTCCTCAATTATCTTTCTACAATTTCTTCAGGGTGGTCTGTTTCCAGCCCACTTTCATGTCTTATATCTGTCATCTTTAGATCTCAGCCAAAACTTCCATTTTAACATTCTATCACTTATATTATTACCCTTTAAGTTCATTCATTCCGTCAACATTCTCTGAGTGCGTGTGATATGCCAGATGCTGAGTTTGGCAGTGAAAATAATTATAACAATTCCTGCCTTAAGGAGCTCACAGTCTAGTTGGGGAGATTGGTGTGTTAACAAAAAGTTATGCTGCCATGTCATAAACGCTCTGGTAGATGGGAGCACAAGTTGTTGTGGGAGGCAGGAGGTGAGGATGAGTCTGATAAAGTCTCCACAGTGAACTGGGTACCTGACCAAAGATTAACTTCTAAGTGAGTTCTTTTTTAAGAAACAAACAAACAAACAAACAAAAAACCCCTCTGTTAAAATCTTTTAAGTATCTGTTGCAAATGTTTCTCAGTCGTTCATTGTTTTTTTTTTTTTTTTTTTTTTTTTTTTTTTTTTTTTTTTTTTTTTTTTTTTTTTTTTTTTTTTTTTTTTTTTTTTTTTTTTTT
>PVLC010004841.1:6890-81446 GCA_004027655.1 Graphiurus murinus | reverse complement strand
CGGTACTGGGGATTGAACCCAGGGGCATTCTACCTCCGAGCTATACCCCCAGCCCTATTTTTTATTCTTTATTTTGAAACCGAGTCTCACCAAGTTGCAGAGTGCCTCACTAGATAGCTGAGGCTGGCCGCGAACCCGGATCCTCCGGTCTCAGCCTCCCGAATGCTGGGATTACAAGCGTGCGCCACCACGCCCGGCTAATTCTTGGATATTTTGCATAGTAGTTTTTCCCCAAATTTATTTCTCACCTCTTACATTATACTATTACCATTAAGAAAAAAGGGGGTGTCCACACATTCACACTTTTAACACTGTTTAAAAATCTTTTCCTAAATGTCCTACAAAATTGTTCACACTTTTTACTTTTTACTTAAATTGAGGACAAAAATTTATTAAATGGTTTGTATAAAATTAATGTTACCTTTCTTACACTTTTGAATAATATTTCTCCTTTTTTAACTCTCATCAGCAATCTCTTCACATAGACACTCTTACTGAGAGACTATTTTGGTATGGTGTATGGTAATATATTTTTTTACATCATGGTCTTTGTTTACTTCTAAGAACATACTAGCAGAGAGGATAACATCCTTGTCTCTACTCATAATATTTAAAAGGCAATCTAAGACTTTTCTACCTTAGGTCCCTTGATGCTCATTCTTTCTGTCATCATTTAATTTCAAAGCAACTCCATGTATTTGTATTGTGACAGAAATATATCACTTCCAAGTAGCAAAATCTGTCTACTAGTGCTATGCAAGTGACCACGAACTTAATGGCTTAAAATATCACAAATATATTATTATACAGATCAGTGGATTAGACATCTTAGACAAGTCTCACTAGTCTATTAACAGAGCTATATTTCTAGAGTCTCAAGAAGACAACTATTTTCCTTGCCCCTTCCATATTCATTGGCATTCTTCCAACCTCTTCAAAGCCAAAGGAGTTGTATATATCTATGCATTCTTTCTTTAGTAGCATTTCCCTCTGACTCTTTTTATCTGCCTTTGCTTCCCATTTTCAAGGACCATTGTGATTATATTCAACATATGCAGATAATCCAGTATAATATTCTCATCCCAAATTCCTTGATTAAATCGTCTTCCAAGTAGTTGTCTCATTTAAAACTTTAATCTTGTGCTTAGAATATGGGTGTATTTAGGGGTCTGTTATTCTACCTACTACATACCATTAAAAATGTATGTATATAGCTAGATATGGTGGCTCATGCCTGTAATCCCAGTACTTAGAGGACTGAGACAGGAGGCTTGAAGTTTTAAGACCAGCCTGAGCAACTTAGTGGGACTCTCAGCTACATAGAGAGAACCTGTTTGAAAAAAAATAAATGGCTAAGGGCATAGCTCAGAAGGATAATGCCTCTTGGTTCAATCCCAAATGTCAACAACAATAAAATTATGTATACACACACACACACACACACACACACACACACACACACACACATGCACACGTGGAAAGATAGAAACAAAATTAGTACATTCTCTATCATCACTCTGTTAAAAAGTCATGATCAGACTAGTTATTGTGGCACATTCCTGGAACCCCAGTATTAGGACACGGAGACACAAGGATTGCAGGTTTGAAGCCAGCCTCAGCAATTAAGAGAGGCTCTCTGCAACTTACTGAGCCCCTATTTTCAAATAAAAAACAAAATATTGCTGGGGATATAGCTTGGGGATAGAATGCCTCCAAGTTCACTCCTCAGCACCACAGACACAAAAAAAGCTGTGATCATTGCTCTCGTGAAATAATCAGTAGCCTACTAAATCATTTCAGTGTTATGATCCTTGTTCAACTAAACTCTATTCCTAACAAATAGGCAGTAATTGAACCTTTCTTAAATATTAATTGCAGTATATTATTTTGCTCAGCAAACTAAATGGGTATCTGCTTATCAATAGTAAAAATCAAATTACATTAAACTGGATTATAAACTTTATGTTACTTGACATTCCTAATATTTCACTTCCAAACATTTATCTCTATCATGGACTCTTTTATACTCCTACAAATGGCAGAACTTTAATTTTTTCCCTTGCAATTTTATGTGCCTGGACCATTTTCTTTGGTATCTCTCTCTGTCTGAACTTCTCAATCATCAATCCCTTGTTTTTTGAAAGTCACCTAAACCATATTCCATCATTACTTATTTATTTGGCCATTTTATTTGCAATATATTTCTTAATTCCTCTTTGTTTTCTATATTTCTCCATTTGACTTACCATATGAAGTCAAATGGTATCTTTTGTCTCCTTAATTGTTTGTATTATTTTCTACTGCTAAAATTTTTGAGTACAGAAATAATTCAATATATATTTTTAAATTTTTAAAATTTTTATTATTTTGTAATTGGTGCATTGTACTCATACGTCTTCTTTAGATACAAGCTGATAAAGGCATACATGCACACATTTCTCATTTAACCCTTCCCAAATTCCTGCTCCACTCCCTTCCCCTCTCCTTCTCAGCTTCAGTTTAGTGACTGTCCTTGATATGTTTGTGAAAGTACATCATGTTCATTAGGGTGTCCCACTCCCCCAATCGCCTTTCATTAAATCAAATTCTTTGCTCATCTAGGGTTTCTCCTTCCTCATCTGGAGTCCCCCTTATGTGCCATTTTCTCCTTAGTTTCCACATATTAGAGTGAACATATGATTTTTTACTTTTTGTGACTGACTAATCTCATTTAACATAATGTTTTCCAGTTCCATTCATTTCCCTGCAAATAAATTGATTTTGTTCTTCTTTATGGCTGAGTAAAATTCCATTGTGTACATATCCCATAGTTTTGTAATCCATTCATCTGTTGATGGCCATCTTGGTTGGTTCCATAGTTTGGCAATTGTGAATTGTGGAGCTATAAACATAGATACACATGTGTTGGTCTGATAGTTTGGTTTCCATTCTTTTAGGTAGATACCAGAAATAGTATTGCTGGATCATATGGTAGGTTCATTCTCATTTGTCTGAGGATCTTCCATACTGTTTTCCAAAGTGATTGCACTAATTTGCAATCCCAACAACAATGTATTAGGGTTTACACTTCTCCACAGCCTCACCAGCATTTGTTGTTATTTGTGTTCTTGACGATTGCCATTCTTATTGAGGTTAGATGAAATTTCCAGGTAGTTTGGATTTGCATCTCTCTGATTGCTAATGATGTTGAACCTTTCCTCATATATTTACTGGCCATTTGTATTACTTCTTTTGTGAAGTGTCTATTTAGATCCTTTGTCCATTTTTTTTTTTTCAGTACTGGAGATTGAACTCGGGGGCATTCTACCTCCGAGCTACACCCCTAGTCTATTTTTTATTCTTTATTTTGAAACAGGGTCTCACTAAGTTGGAGAGTGCCTCACTAGGTAGCTGAGGCTGACTGCGAACCCGGATCCTCCAGTCTCAGCCTCCCAAATGCTGGGATTACAAGCTTGAGCCACCAAGCCCGACTTCCTTTGCCCATTTTTGATTGGATCATTTGTTTTCTTAGCTGTGTTTTTTTGAATTCTCTGTATATTCTAGATATTAATTCTCTATCAGAAGAGTAGCTAGGGAAATTTTCTCCCACTCTGTGGGCTCTCTGTGGAGATTTTGATACTTTCCTTTGCTGCCCAGAAGCTCTTCAGTTTATGCCATCCCATGTATTGATCTTCCTTTGAGTTTCTTGTACTTTTGTGGTCTTGTTGAGAAAGTTTTTTCCTGTGCCTATGTGTTGAAGTGTTGGCCCTATGTCCTCTTCAAGCAGCTGTAAGGTCTCTGTCTTGACTTCTAGGTTTTTTATCCACCTTGAGTTGATTCTTGTGCAGGGTGAGAAAGTGGGGTTTATTTCAATTTTCCTGCATATGGTTAATCATTTTTGCCAGCACCATTGCCAATATTTTGTTCAATGTTCTACAACAAAAGTAAAGCAGCACCTAGCCTATAGTATGCACCTAGCAAATATTTGAAAAATTTTAAGTATAAAAAAATCAACACAGAGCAAACTCCATTATATCATTAGAGTACAATTTTTTCTTTCTATGCAAAAGATCACGAAACAAGATCCATTACAGTCTGCCACTTCAAACCAGTTTTCCACTTACTCCATTCACAAAGAGTTACATCATATGTGTATGTTGCAAATGGAATCTGTATACTCATACATAGTACAGGAAAACATAATATTCTGTATCATGTGAAGAATGTAATTTTCTCCCACAGACAGATTTACTGTAAGGCCCAATCCTATAGATTATCTACATATCAGTTAGTCGTAATCCAGAGAGATTTTATGTATCCTCTGCTTAATTTTAAAAAGGTAGATAAAATGATTTTAAACTGTTATAATTATTTATAATTCAAGAATCATGGCACATACCAAAAAAGTATTTGAACTTCTAGATGATATATTTAGAACAAATATAAAATCTAGAGCTGATGAAAATATATTTATGTAGTTTCAAAATATGTTAATCCATAGATAATAATGTTCTTTATAATTCTGGTAAAATCACAAAACAAGAAAACTTTTAAATGCTAAGAAGACAAGATAAATATCTGTTAAGAAAACTAAACACACAAAAAAACTATCATGTGATTTTACAAATATTCTTTGTAACATTCAGAACTAAAACTGAAAAGAAAATATTGTATTACAAATGTGAGCTTCATTGGTTCTTATGCCAAAATCTAGAACAATCAATCACAATTATGTGCAAATATTACAGAATAAAGGGTGTTCCAATCATTCACAAGGTAAACTAAATCTTTTCTCTTCTATGAAAGAGTGCTATATATGTTCCCAGATTTTTGGTTAGAAGGAGATGGTAAAATTACACTTCAATGCATTCTTCTTTAAACTAGTATTTTTTAAAAATTAACATGTATTTGAGTTATTTGGGAAACATGTTAAAATGTAAATTCTAATTTAGTAATTCTGAGCTGAGGCATGAGAGTGTGCTAATCTTCCACGTGAAGAAATACTATTTTTGATGACCACACTACATAGCACATAGAGCAATAATACATAAATATAGTTGACTTAAAATACCTATGGGTTCTATATCAACCAACCAAGTGCTGTATGCCTGTGTGTATGTATGTATGTGTATGTGTGTGTGTGTGCATCATGTTGAACCTCACTAAAATGTATAATTATAATACATTAATGAAAGTATGAAACTGTTATTTAAAAACTGTATTTGTTCTAAATGTATACATATATTTTCAAGTCATTATTAACTAACAATATAGACCATCAACTATGGAACATTTAAGTTGTGTTAAATATTATAAGTAATCTAGGCATGATTCAAAGTATATGAAATAGGCATAATTTGTATGTTGATACTATGGCTTTTACAGAATGGACCTGAACATCCATAGATTTTGGTGTCTGTGGAGGGTCATGGAAATAATTCTCCATGCCTAGTGAGGCACAACAGTATATAAATATATAGGAAGAAGATAGTGCAAGGCTCAAAGCAAAATGAACATCTTTATTGCCTAATGGGGAACAAAAATCAAAACTGTGAAAAGGAAAATGACAGATCTATTAATCTCAGTCTAATATAGATAGTATAAGTAAGATGATATTAGCGATGTGACAGAGTAGGACGCTCCAGGCTCTCCTTCCACTAAGGGATATATGACATAAAGATTATTCACAGGTCAGATTCTTCAGATAGACACCTCCTGAGAGACTCCTATCCACCGACTACATCAAATAGGTAAGGAAAACTGAGGCATACACGGACACAGATCCTACTCCTGCCATGCACTGTAAAATCAGAAGAGTCCCCAACATTCAGCTTTTTTCTCCTTGTGTACTGGAGTTTTTTTTTACCTTAAATTTATCACCTTAATTCTGATGTTACCCACAATTTAGATCTTGAAGTAGATCTAAACATAGAAGTATTTTGAGACCACAAATAAAAGTGACAATTTAGGATAGAAATGATAAGACTTCTAGGTGTGTCATTTCCTAGGAGCATTTCTGCAATGTGGCATAAAAATGAAGCTCCCTATCTTTCCATGGAAGAAACAAACATACCCTTCTTATGTTCAGGTGGTGACCTGCATTCTGATGTACTTGCAACTAGGAGTTAAGGGGAAGACAACTCCTTGCCTATGGGCAACTTGAGATGGACATGGGTACTTCTCAAGCTTTGATCCCCAGTTAACTCCAGTAATAACTCAAGTTCAATTAATTCCAAATGGAAGAAATTTGTCTACACAAAAAAATTGTTTATAAATAAAATTTAACATTGTTTAATAATGGGACTCCATCCTAAAACGTCACATATAAGTAGTCCCTGGGAGCACAAGGGACTACTTATATGTGAATATATCTAGACCACAAAAAAGTGGAAGTTTTTTTGGGTTTGTTTGCACTTCTACGTTTTTCATCCCTCAAGAGTAGAGATGGAGCTTTAAACTTGCAGTTCTCTATTTCTGCTGAGAGAGAGGTTATTTTATGCCCAAACATTTATTACTGCCTCCCCAAATACTTCATCATGAATCTTTTAGCTTGGGCTTAAAAAGAGTTAGGAAAATGTGAACATCCCTAGATCACAAAACAAAGAATTTTAAATCAAGTGCAAATACTTTCTAGAGCTATATCCCATTGGAACAGTGGAGAAAAGGGGGAAAAACTGTGAAACTTCTATTTTCTCTCTAGAGGGAACTTACAGATGGAACACAATTCCAACCGCTACTTGATACTCTCACTGTTGACAAACATTAGGAACTTAAATGACAAACAAAACAGCTCTCTGGCACACAGGGCCAGACCTCAATACTTTAAATTTTTTACTTAATCTTACCCTAGTGGTGAATCCAGGTCTACCCATTTTCCTAGAAGGAGTTTGACCATGCAATGATTGCCACAATTTAGGCATCCTATTCAAAGGGTTGTCTCATTAACAATCTAGATGGGACTTGGCATTCCTGTGTGACACTAGGCCACAAAAAGCAAAGATATTGACATGCAATGGGCCTCTTTCCAGAATCTATTTTCCCAGCACTAACAGGTGCAGCCTGAATGCAAGCACAGGATTTTCCACACATCTTCTTTGTGGCTTACTGCATAAATAGTAAAAGACTATCTATGACTTTGCCCAGATTCATGGTTAAGGTAGAAGAAATTGCAACACATATGCAAAACTCAAACCTGTCTAGCTAAATATAGAGAGTCTGGATCCTACATTACCATTCTCAGGAAACTGAGAAGACATAACACATCCTAAGCTCCAGTGAGTTATCAGAATGAGACATAGACATCTAGAAAAGAATGAAGATTTGATAGGTACCTTAAAAACTTCTCAGATAGACTAGTGAAATGTTTTCTTATATGAGTTTATTCTGATGAGATTGAGCAAAGTAGTTGTCTTAACCAATTCACAGAAATCAACAAAGAGAATCCAGGAAAATACAGAAATATATTGAGAATATATTCCAAATAAAATAATAAAATAAATCTCCAGAGACTTACCCAAATGAATAAGAAATATGTCACTTATCTGACAGGGAATTAAAAATAATCATCACAGAGATGTTCAATAGGATCAGGAAAGCAATGAAAAAACAATAGAGAAAATATTAATGAAGATATGAAAACTATAAAAATAACCAATCAGATAAAATAGAAGTGAAGGATAATATAACTGAAATTAAAAATGCCATAAGATTCAGAAAAAGATTAGATCACACAGAAGAAAGGATCAAGACGCTCAAAGACAGGTCACTGGAAATTGTACAATCTGAGGAAAAAAATTAAAATGAATGAAAAATAGGAGCGATAGTTTATGAAGTTTTTAGGATACCACCAAACATAACAACACATGCATTCATGGTGTACCAGAAGAAAAAGAGAGAAAAAACAATAGATAAAAATACATTCAATAGGGCTAGGGGTGTGGTTCAGAGGTGGAATACCCCTGGGTTCAATCCCTAGTACCACAAAAATATATATATATTTTTTGCAGTTTTAAGCATAACAACAAAACACAATACTTCTAAAGCAATGTAACAAGTGGGAAAATAACCCATTTAATATAAAACCTAGTTTTTGTTTACCTTTTAGTTCCTAATGTGGGTTAATATTTTGTACTCAAGGTTTACATAGTATAGTGTGACTTTTGATTCAATTACTCAATGAAGTCAGTTAAATAATATGTTTATTACATTTCTCCTTTTAAAAATAATTTTATTGAGCCTGGCATTGTGATACATGCATGTAGTTCCAGTACTTGGAAGGTTGAAGTAGAAGGTTCAAGGCCATACTACACAATTCAGAGTAACCTGTCTCAAAATGAAAAATAAAAAGGGCTGGGACTGTGGCTCAGTGATGGAACACCCCTGGGTTCATCCACAGTACCATATATCAATAAACAAATAATGTCATTAGACGAAATATACCAAAATCTCAATCAGATATTTTGAAATTACTTGTAATCATAATTCATCATATTTATTCTTTAATATAAAGGAGAGATCCTCGATAAGCAAAGAAGTCGATTTAAATGTAGTGTATGCATGGGGCAGAGGGACACCCTAAGGCACATGATGTACTTACACAATCATATCAAGGTCACTCACTGAACTGAACGTGAGGGGGAGGGAGGGCGAGGGAGCGGGGTAGGAATTGGGGAAGGGTTCAAATGAGAATTGTGTGCAAATATGTTATTAACAACTTGTAATTAACAAAGAGGTATGTTATATTGCACGAATTACTACAATAAAAATAAATAAATAAATAAATAAATAAAAAGCCTTCACATGATTGTTATAAGAATCCATAAAAAAATACATTCAAATAAATAATGGCAGAAATTTCCCAAACTCGGCGAAGGGAATAAAAATTAAGATCCAGGAATTCCAGAGGACACAAAATAAATTAATACAAAGAGATCCACATATAATCAAAGTTGCCAAGAATACACAATGGTTAAAGAACATTCTTTAATAAATGATGATGGACAATCTCTAATAAATGGTGATGGGAAACTTATATATCCTCATACAGATAAAATTCCCTTAGATAACATTTAATTCAAAATAAATTTAATAATGTAAAACTTTCTGCCGTTATATGTATCATTCCTTATTTTTTTGTAGGTTTGTGTTTAGTTTGTCTTCATTTTCAGGTCTATTTAAGGTATAGACTGTCAGTTTCAGATCTTTTTTTTTTTATCTTACTGTAAGCATTTATAGCTATATATTTCCCCTCTTTGAATTTTCTTGGTTGCATCTTACAAATTTTGGTATGTTGTGTTTTCATTTTAATTCAACTCTAACTATTTTCTAATTTCTTTTATGATTTCTTTGAACCATTATAGTTTAAAAGTATGTCAGTTAACTTTCAGGTAGCAATCATTTAGATTCAACAATTAGCATATGTCATACTATGTGTATATTCACATGTGTACATACAATATATAGTCAGCTATGCATATATCAAGATTTAACATGCATGGATTCCACCCTTTATGTATCAAAACATTAAATAAATTATATTTGCAATGAATATATTTAGACTTTCTTCCTGTCATTCTTATCTAAACAATACAGTAATAAAACTATATACACACATTTATATTGCATTGAAAATTAAAAATAATATAGATAAAATTTAAAGTACATAAAGGGAAGTATGTAGGTTGCATGCAAATATTATGTCATTTAATATAAGAGATTTGAACATCCATGGATATTGGTAACTGAAGGGCTCCTAGAACAAATCTTTCATGGATACTGGGGAATGATTATATATACATGCACACACTGAGATCTATACATGTACTTTAGCATGTATATATGTAGCATGTATTGTTTATATGACATGCTTATTTTTGTGTAAATGTTGGTGGAAAAAAGATACTGGCAAATGACTCTACTCCTAAATATTTTAGCATTCTTTTCATAAGCACATTGAATTTCTCCTATGTCAATGCACTTTTATCAATTTTAAACAGAATAATGAATTCACATTATTTAATATCTTAATCATATTCCAATTTTCCAAATTGTTCTCAAAATATGTTTAATATAATTTGTAATAAATTATTGATCCGAGTTTCCCATTTTTTTGTGTGTGTGTTTGATACTGGGGAATGAACTCAGGGACGTTCTACCTCCTAGTGACACCCCATCTCTATTTTATTTTTTGTTTTTTAAACAGAGTCTCTCTAGTTTCTGAGAGTCTTACTAAGTTGCTGAAACTATTCTCAAACCTGTGATCCTCCTGCCTCAGCCTCCCAAGCACTGCAGTTACTGGTAGAGTGTGCCACCATACCCAGCTTTGCTTTTGGTTTTAATCTTTTTAATCGAGAAGCATGACTCCCTTTCTACATTTTTAAATATAACTTAATTTTTATAGTAACATATAATCTTGTATAAATTGTTCCATCTCTAGAGTTACTTATAGACCAGCATCTATTTAAAGACAATTAAATTTAGGTAAATCTCCAATAGTATGCAATTCATATTGAATTACATATGAATTATGATTATTGATCCTAAGTTTGATTGCTATGCAATTGGCAACTCATCTATTAGGTAATAATGTAACTTTATGAAAATATATTTTCTACTATATAATATTTAATATTTTAGTACTTATATTTGGCAACATATGTATCTATTGAATTACAAATAAATTATATATTAGCTTTACCTTCATTATTATTTATTATTCATTCATTATTTGGGATTCTTCTATAAAACAGAGCGTTACTCATCAATTCTAATGCCTGAAATTCATCAGAAGAGTAGATTCTTACAACATTTCTTTTAATAATTGTCTTCAATCTTTTATATAAATGACACATTCATTTTTACACTTCATGAAAATGCACATGAACATTTTCTTTTACAAACACTGCCTTCATTTTCTGATATAAAACAAAGCAAACAAATAACCTTTAAAATTGTTTCTATAATATAGATAAATATTTAATCTAAAAAGTGAAAAGTTCACCATAATACTGCTCTCACATCTTCAAAATATTTTTCATCTTTGAAACTAAAACTCTATATTCATTACACATTAGTTTCCCTGCTCCAGTCCTGGCACCCAGCATTCAATTTCCTGTTTCTGTTTTTATTATAGCAGCCTAAACAGACGAAGAAAGTTCTTTGACCAATTTTTAAATCACATTATTGTTGCGCATTATATCTAAATATATACTAGATATCAATTCCTTATTGGATATAGGATTTTCACATACATTTTCCCATTCTTTAATTGTCTCTTTTCTTTTTTCATAGAGTTTTGTAATTGACAAAATGATTCTATTCATCATAAAGACCAATTTACTGAATTTTATTGTTTTTGTCACCTGTACCTTTGGTGTTTAATTCAGAAATTCACTGCCAAATTCAACATTATGAAATTTTTTTTTAATCCTGTATATCTTCTAAAAATTTTAGGGTTTAAGTCTTTGATCCATTTTAATTTCTCTATGTATTATTAAATAATGTTCAAATTTTATTCTGTTTACTTCGATTTTCAGGTTCCCCCAAACTGTTTTCTGAAAAGTCTCTTTTTCCCATGGGATGGTTTGGACACTAATTGTCAATCATTTGAACATGTATTTCTTTTAATTTTTTTTTTGTTGTTTGGTCTATTCAGGAACCTATATAAACCATATATATAAATGGAAATTGAACTCAGGACATTTTATTTACAGCTACCCCTCAGCCTTTTTTTCATTTTTTGTTGTGAATCAGGCAATCTCTAAGTTGCTGAGGGTTTCCCTAAGTATCTGAGTATCTGAGGTTGGCTTTGAACCTGAAATCATCTCTTCTCCACCTCCAAAGTGCTGGGATTACAGGCATGCACCACAACACTCAATTTTCATGCAGATTAACATGACATTAACATGGATCTTCCTATATCTTTAAAAAATGTATTGAAATTTTGATAGACTTTGACTTGGATCCTTGTGTTACTTAGTGTATAATTGATACCTTAACAATATTGTCTTCTTATCCATGACTACAGAATGTTTCATTTTAATGGATTTACATTTTAGGTCTTCTTTTAGTAATATTTTATACTTTCATAGTACACATCCTTCGCAATCTGGGTTAATTCCAAAATGATTTATTATTTTGTATATTACTGTAAGTATATTCTTTTTTATAATTTTCTTTTCTGATTTTTCATTGATAGTTACAGAAATACAGCAGAGCTCTGTGCTGACTTTGTCTCCTGGTACTTTGTTGAATGAATCTATTAGTATTATTAGTTTTATATATATATATATATATATATATATATATATATATATATATATATATATATAATTTATACTTCTTTTCTAATTTATATGACTTTTATTTCTATTGTTTGCCTAAGTATTCTGGCTAGAATTTCTAATATTATGTGTAATGTAAGTGATAAAATCAGGCATACTTGCCTGTTTTTTTTATCTTAGAGGAAAGCCTTTCAAACATCATCTTAAAGTGTGAGGTTTACTATAGCTTTTACATACATGGATTATATCAAGTTAAGGCAGTTTCCCCTTATTCCTGGTTTATTGAATGATTTTGTTTTTTGTTTTGTTTTGTTTTTTTTACTTTAAAAAGGTTAGTACATTTTAATTCAACCTCTCTGGTTCATTTCGGCTTCTTCTTTGCCAAACCAGGGATGTAGAATAAATACTGCTTCAACTTCTTCACCTTCTCCTTACATTTTATGACCAAGGTATAAATATATCTGGTATATGGACTTTAAAGTTCACATTATCTTTGTTTTTCTTTACCTATCAAGGTAAAGAAAAACACTTGGCTTTGCACATAAATCCTTGACTTCCTCAAGTTTTTGAGGTATAGCAATTAAGCATTTGGTGGTGGTGTAGTGTGGGGTGGGGAGAACTCATATCCAACAGCAAAAATCCAAGATTTTTTGAATGTCTTTATCATGCAAGGATATTGAATTTTATCCAATGCATTTTTCATCAGTTGAGAGACTTATATGCTTTTCCCTTCCATTCTATCAATTGTGTGTATTCCATTCATGCATTTTCCTATTTGAAACATTCTTGCAACCCAGGAACAAATCCCACTCAGTCATGGTGTATAATCCTTTTAATATGCTATTGAATTTTATTTTCTGGGATTTTATTGAGGGTTTTGCATTAATAATTGCTATGTTCAGAATATAGTTTGAGTGTATTTACCATGGGTTTTAGTATTGGGAGCTTGATCCTCAGTATGACAGTGTTGAGAACAGGCTTAGAATCTTTACGAGACAGGGCCTTCTGGAAAATAATTAGATCATCAAGAATGACTCCTTCAGGATAAACTGATGTAATTGTTGTAAGACCCTGTTTATTTCCCATGAAAGGGTTGTTATAAAAGTGCAGGCCTGGCCACTGAATGTATGCCATATAATCTCACTTCCACCCATGCACCCCCCAATGTACCACTGACCATGTTATGATGCAGTGAAGAAAGTCCTTATCAGAACTAGCACTAGGATATTAGGTCTATCACTTTTTAAAACTGTTGCCTAAAGAAACATATTTATGTGTAAGTTATTCAGTCTTCAATGTTTTGTTATAATATCAGGAAATAGACCTGTATGATCACAAGGGATATGAGCCTGTAGTTTTCTTTTATTGTTTTTGTCTGAGTCTACTTTCTTAGTAAGCCTCACTTCACAGAATGGATTAAGAAGTGTTCCTTTTTAATTTTCTGAAAAGTTTGAGAATATTAAAATTAGTTCTTTAAATCTTTGGTATAATTTACTAAAAAATCCATAAGGGAAAATTCTTTCATTGGCAACAGACATTAAATTACTGATTAATTTTTTACATATATGTATATGTATGTAAATTTTTCTTTACATATACACTCTACTTGTTCATCTAAGTTATCCGTTTTTTTTTTTGTTGTTTTTTTTTTTTGTCACATGTATTAATCAGTGTTCTCCGGAGATAGAACCAATAATATATAAGCATAGATATAGGTATGTAAGAAGGAAATTTTTAGGGGAGTTGCCTCATACAATTATGAAGGATGAGATGTCTCATGGCAGACCATAGGTGAGCTGAGATATATGAATGTTGGTAATATGGCTCAGTTCAAGTTTAAAAGTCTTAAAGCTAGAGAAGCTGATGGTACAATGCTCCCTCTGAGGTTGGAGCCCTGAAACCCAAGGAGCTATTGGTATAAATCTTGGATTCCAATGGTGGAGAATCTGTAGCTCTTGTATACAAGAGCAGAGGAAGGAATCAACCAGGAGAGAGGGAGGAAATCACCTTTGCTGAATATTTTGTTTTATCCAGGCACTCAGGTAATCAAATAATGCCCATTCACATTCAGGACAGATCATGCTCACTCAACCCAAAATCTCACCTGCCAGTGTCATTGTAATCTAGGTGTCATAACAGATTTCTCATGATTTCTATTCTACTATGTTTTTGGAACTATCTCTTGATGTTTTTAAAAAAGTTTAAATTGATGTTTTGTGTGTATATGTTAACAATTAAAAGTAAAGAAGTATTTTCTGAAGTTTGGTTTTGCATGTACATATATTTTCTCTAAATTAGAAAAAATATTTTCTGGCATTAATATATCTATTATTTTGATGATACTATAAATTAATGAACATTTAAAAGGAATAAAGCAGAATACCAAAGCCATTTTTAAAATAGAAATTTACCAAATTAATGTATATCAATATTTATATTTGTTCCTGGGAATAGTATGCATTTATATATACATATGCAATTTTTGTTTCTTCATTATATGCAATATGAGAAAATTCAGAACAACTCAACTGTAGAAAAATATATTCATAAATAGTATAATATTAATTCAATGTGATGTGATACAATGGTTAAAATAATGAAGTACTCACATTTTTCATGTTAATTAATATCAAAAAATAATGTTGAGTAAAAGAAGCAAATGGTAAAATAAGAGTTTATAATTGAATTTAAGTAAAATGAAAAGTACAACATATTAAATATGGTTTGTAAATATATAATATATATCACAAGAGTATTAAACATACTTAGGAAAGGAAATAAATCTTAATAATAAAAATTGAACTTGCATCTTATCCATTAGATATGTATAGATGATGGGAGACAAATTCATAGATAAAATATAAATAAAAATATGGAACTAATTAATTAAATATTGAAAAGTTTAGCCTGATATGGTGGTGCAGGCCTGTAATCTCAGTACTTGGAAGGCTGAGACAGGAGGATCACAGGTTGGAGGTCAGCCTTAGAAAATCAACAAGGACCTGTTTCCAGTAAAAAATAAAATAGAGCTGGCCAGTGTAGTTCAGAATTTGAATGTCTCTCGACTCAATCTGAAACACAACCACAATAAATAATAAATAAATAAATAAATAAATAAATAAATAAATAAATAAAAAAAAATATTCAAGTCTAAAATATATAGTAACACTGATATAAATCATAAATATATATGCATTTTAAAATAAAAATAACAAATAATTACAATATCATTAAATATAAATGCTTAGAACAAACTGAATGAAAAAGCGTAATATAATATTTAGCACATAAAACTGCAGGTAGAAAGGTAGAGGAAGCACATATAAGGTCATAAACTTGAACATTCTAGTAAAACTCATCTCTTTAGAACAATATTATATAAAACCTTGATCCTAAGAAAATTAGAATACTCATATTATTCAATTACTGTGATAATAAGAGGAAAACTCATCAAAGTGTTGACTTCCAAAATCGGTAGGCCTCTCAGTTTCATATACAAATTCTATAAAAAATGCAGGATGCAGCCTTTGATAGAGTTGTTTAAGCTCATGCAGAACACACGGAACACAAGCCTTTGTATAAAAGAATAAAGCAGTTGCAAGATCTGTTAAAAGCACACGAATACAAATGGCAAAAAAATATTATTTTGATTATTAAAGTAAAATGCTCCAATAAATTTTAGCAAAGTGTAACAGCATACTAAGAGAAACTTATGTTTATTGCAGAAATTAAAGATATATTTAATATTAGCATTTCTATTCTTATCATTTATTACATTAATAGCTTTAAAGACTAAAACTAGTATTTTTTTTTTTTTTTTTTTTTTTTTTTTTTTTGCGATACTGGGGATTGAACTCAGGGGCATTCTACTTCCGAGCTATGCCCCCAGCCCTATTTTTTATTCTTTATTTTGAAACCGAGTCTCACTAAGTTGCGGAGTGCCTCACTAGGTAGCTGAGGCTGGCCGCGAACCCGGATCCTCCGGTCTCAGCCTCCCAAATGCTGGGATTACAAGCGTGCGCCACCATGCCTGGCTAAAACTAGTATTTTCTTTCTTTCTTTTTTTTTTTTTTTGTGGTACTGGGGGTTGAACTCAGGGGCATTCTACCTTCGAGCTACACTCCCAGCCCTATTTTTTATTCTTTATTTTGAAACCGAGTCTCACTAAGTTGCAGAGTGCCTCACTAGGTAGCTGAGGCTGGCCGCGAACCCGGATCCTCCAGTCTCAGCCTCCCGAATGCTGGGATTACAAGCATGCGCCACCATACCCGGCTTAAAACTAGTATTTTCAATGTCAAAAAACTTTCAATAAAATTCAATATATATTCTTCACAAGAAAACTCCATAGTGACTCATTGAAAGATCTTTAAAAATACATAATATAAATAAACTATGCATCTGTATATAATAAATGCACACATATTAAAACATATTACTTTAGAAAGATAAATAACATTTCTCTAGTATAAATTAAAATTAAGTAAAATGGCATTTCCAAATAATGAAATTATTCATTTTTTTTTTTGCATAAACTATCTTGGAGAATATTTAAAAATGCCCACCTCCAAGGAAAGGTGGGAGATGGAGCATTAAAGCACTAGGTGACATTTTTTTCAGCTTTCTCTAAGTTCTTCTTGTTTGATTACTTTTTGTTTGTTGTGTTTCACCATACACATGTCTCTTTTGTACTTTAAAAGTTTAAGAATGCTAAACAGAATATAGCAAAAATAAAAATAAATTAAACCATATTTTACAAAATTTCCCCCAATATGTTAATTCTTGAAATTCTCCAGGAACTTTTTCTTCTTCCCTAAACTCTTTAAAACTGATTAATATATTTGATATGACAGATTAGACATCACATGATTAGTATATTCCAAAATTATTGATTCAATACTGTAATTCCACATCAAATGAAATCAAATAAATTATTTAGCTATATATGAAAAGCATTACTCCAGTTTTGGAAATGACATTTTTATCCCTTAAGAAATTTAGTTTAAAAAGTCCAGTGAATAATTTTATTACCAACTGTAAAAAAAAATCTGTTAGATTTTGCTCATATAAAAGAAAGAAAAACAGACTTAGAAGGTTAACAGAAAGGCTTAAGAAATGTAATTGTACTGCTGACTTCAAAATCACAGTACAAAGAATTTTGGATTTTTACTGGTCTCTTGACACCTAATACGGTGCCCAGCAGCATGATGGTATTGTACTCTCGTAGAATCTTCAATATAAACTGTCAAAGATGAGAAACTTTCTTGTACATTCTGGCCAGTGACCCTTCAATTGCAGGGGAATGACTGACACACAACAGTTTTTTCTATAATATCTTACAATACAGTCTTTCTTTTGTACATTTATCAAAACTACATGGAAACCTTCCTGGAATGAATTTTGAAATTGCAGGTTATTTGAAATGGGATATTGATAGCTAGAAATATAAGCTTTAAATTAATGAGGATTCTCTCATATTAGCTTGATAAAGTATGTATTTAATAAAGGAAAGTTATTAAAGGAAATGAAGCACATGAATATAAATTTCAAACAGGTCTTTTTAACAGCAGTTCTTGGATGGGTTTCAGGTAAGTTCTTGAATCCTCAAATTTCGCATGCATAATTTGGAGCATATGTTTATTATTCTTTCTAAGGAGAAATTTCATTAACTTTCATCAGATTTTAAACTGTGCACAAGACCCAAAAGAGTTTGGGAATGCGTGTAAGTAAATGAATGACTTTAATATATGTATTGTATTGTGTAATTTGGGGTATCTATAATTAGATACTATCATTGTTACTTTGAAACTTTTGACTACAAAATATGTCTAGTACATTATGTAGTTATCTGAAAAGTATTTATGTGTTGGAATATGAGGTATGAGGACATGTTAAGTATAAATATTTATGTGAAGCTACAAGAGGCCAATAGCAAAGAACAAAGAAACTCTTCAAAATTTGAACAAGGTGGTAATATTTACTATACAGGTTATGGAGTCTTCTTATAAAGCTATAAGAAGATCAGAACAGTGTGGTCCTAAGGCAAAATGAAAAAAGTATCCCTTGGAAGGAAAAATACTGGAAACAGCTAACATAAAGGGACACTTGATTTAGCACAATACTTTGCAGAGCACTTGAGAAAGAAGCCTTCAACAAACAATGAAAGGTCAATTACATATACAAGTAGAAAAATAAACTATAAACATATGTACTTATTACAGATAAATTTATTTTCTGGTGGATTTTATATCTGACTGTCAGAGGTAAACCAATAAAGGTTCTGATATGGAGCATATAAAAAGATGTTTTTATCCTTTGAGTAGACAAGATTTTTTAAACAGAGGACAAAAAGTACAAAATATCAAAGAAAGGTAAAAAGAAAATCTCATTGACCCCATGACCACTATGCTGTGCAGTCAGAAAGTTCATAAAATCTTGTTTATAATTATGATTTTATATTCTCAGATCTCATTCTCTAGACTATACCAATTTGTTGTTGGTCCACAGCACCCCTCTGAAATGACTTAAATCAAAGTGCTTATTGAACTTGATCTTAGCTCACCAATAGTTATTTCCTGTCCTCTTTTATTAAGCAGCTTTTAATACATTTTGCCACCAAGAGCTTCTGCAAGCTTTCATGGATGAGTCTCTGACCTTCAGATTCAATATTTCATTGGCTGAGCATCTTGGTCTGTACATTTAATAAACATCTCAAACTTAACATGCTGAAACAGAAGTATTTTTGTCCATTTCATATGCCGCTATGTAAAATCTTCCCCAGCCATCACCCCTAGAGAAAGAGAGAGAAAAAAAAAGTTCTAGAAAATAGGGAATGTGCATTGATGCTTTCTTTTCTTTTGATTCATATATCAAATTTATCTTCAATTTCCTGAAGTATCACTTTCTGAGTATAACTCAACTTTTTCACTCTACACCGAAATAATTCTAGCCCAAGCTACAAATATCTCTAACTGAATCAAGGGAATAACTATTTCTATATTTGTATTAGTTTGTTCTTACATTGCCGTCACCAAAATACTGAACAAGAACAACTTAGAGGGGGAAAGATTTATTTGGACTTACAGTTTCAGAGTTTCAGTCCATGGTTAGCTGACTCCAAGTAAGAAAAATCATGGTGACAGGATGTGGCAGAGAAAAAAATGCTCCATTCATGGTGGCCAGAAGCATTTGGGGAGTGCAGGGACAGACTGTATTCCTCAGGAACATGTCCCCAGTGACCCACTTATTTCAGCCATTTCCTCCCTCTTACCTTACTTCATCAGAGACATGCTTTCAATACATGAGCTTTTTTGGCTGATGTTCTATAGCTAAACTATAAAAATGCTGTTACTGCCTAAATATTTTACGCATTTAATTAATGTTTTGTATATTCTCAAGGTATACACTGTATCTCAACTCTTTCCCATCAAGTTTTCCACTTGGTGCTAACATAACATCTAATTCCCATATTATGCCCCCCCCCACATATAAGATGTATATTTTCTTCACTCAGCATTTCTATTTTCAAGAGAAAAGGGCTATTTATGACCTATATACCTCATATTCTAGTAAATACTCTTGAAATTTTGTCAGAGAATGCAATTAGATAAATAAAATGCTTAAGATTTTTTACTACGGCTAAGTCATACAGTTTAGAGGTCAGGCCTTGGTAAGCGCTACCTATGGAGACACTACCAAGTCTGCCAGGTGAAATATATAGTGCAGGCTTTGGACACAGCCAAAACTATAAATTACATTTCAAGTTAGACTAAAAAAGGGATAAACCATGGAAACAAAGGGATAAACCAGTAAAGCCTTATCTGAACATTATAAAAATATTTTGTTCTTTTACTATATGTCTCAACCAAGTTTGAAGCTTAAGATTTTAAACCCATAAATTTATAGATTCTATATGGATCATAGGGTTTAGTTTTTTTTTTATTTCTTTGGAATTTAATCAGGGTCAAGAGAAAAATCTCTTAAGGGCTTTACATTAGATTTATGTTTCTGGTCCAATTTTAAGTTTAAAAACATCACCATATGGTTACATGTTGTCTTGGGATGTAATTATAGAAGCACTAATCAGTGTTTTCAATTACAGAAGACAACAACAAAACAACAAAAACAATTGACAATTCACTTACAAATTAATGTAGTAAAGTTTATCAACTCTTATTATAATGTCATTCTTTTGTGTCAAAATAATAAAACAATTTATCTGGACACAAGAGGCGGTACACAACTGTACTCTCAGCTAAATGGGAGGCCAAAGTGGGAAGATTACTTGAGCAAATGAGTTCAAGATTAGTCTTGGCAACACAAAGAAACCTCATCTCAAAAATAAATGAATGAATAAATGAATAAATAAATAAATAATAAACAAAGTAAATCAATTAAACTATAGCAAGTCCAAAGACTAAGCAAAGTGCAATGATCTGTATCTGGAATTCTCTAATTTTAGGAATTGGACTTCATTTTGAATTGTAATTGAGGAAAACCACTTTCCTACTGGATTTGTATCCTGCTTTCAAGTAACTCAATTATTTATATCTTTAGTCATTAGACTATCATGGTAAGAAAATTATTATTACATTTTGGCAGAGTTTTATAGTAAATATTTGTATGTGCACATGGTTCTGACTTAGTTCATTATCAGGAAATTGGCAAGACAGAGTGGACGTAGTAGAAATTACCAAAATGGAAACATGGAACCCTTTGGTGTGCTATGGCAAAATTACTACAATATAATTTAAAATATAGATCACATGCCTATCAACTCTTCAGTTTTAGTCAAAACAATTGAACAGACAAAAGACATTATCATGTCTTGGTTGCTCTTTGCCACTTACAGTAAAGTATTATAAGAATGACTGGATTATAAGTATGACAACAGGATGAAAATTGGCCAGTTAGTAAAAGTAGAAGAACTTTTTTAAAAATCCAAAAATTAATAGTTTTATAAATTTGAGTAAAATTATTAGATAAGAATATTATTTTAATAGAATACTTCAATTAATGAATGAGGCATACTAACAATTTTCTTCCTAAACAAAATAGAATTTTCATCCTTATGCATACAAGGTAATCAGCATTAATAATGCTAATAATTTGCTAGTTTATGTTTGCTTGAGGATATATCTAAAAAGATATCTAAAAAAATAGAGAAACTATGATAAGTGCTTTCCCTCTGCACCTATTTTCCTTACTTTTATTGAATACTAAAACTGAGGTAGATTTTATAAATCTGATGTGTTTTACCTAAATAAATTAAGCCCATGGCAGGTGAAAAGTCAAGGAGAATGAGTAAAAAAAAAAAAGCTACAAACCATTTACTATCCAAAGTTGCTCCACAATACTTCTGAGGGATTTTTATCATACAGAAAATACAATATTTGACAGCCATTTCCAAATAGCCTTCAATTTAAAATTTAAAACTCACAGCAAACTACTATGGATAGAAAGAAGAAAATAAAAAACAGAAATATAGAGAAACAAAAGAAACAGAGAAGACCAGCTTTTCTACCTCCAAGACCCAATTTTGCAGACCATACTCTAATTCATATGTTAAAAAGGACTAAATCCTTTTTTACTATTTATAGTTCAAGAGATACAGATGTAAAGCATTAGGATAGAGTCAAACAAAATATCTAGGTTTGGAAGTGCTATATTTTTTTCTTTGTATTTAGACAAAATGAATAATCAGTATTTTTTCTCATCTGTGAGATTGTGTCTATCCATGCGTCAAACAAGGATTGTGAGAATTATATTAACTTAGTGCTTCTCAAACATTATCTTCCATTAGAGTCTCAATGAGTTTGATTGAAGTAAGTATGAAGTAAGATCTGATACTGTGCATTTCTAACAGGTTCTCAGTTGATGCCAGTGTGACTGATCTAGAAAACACACTTCATCAAATAATATATTATGTATATTCATTGAATATCTTCTTTTGATTTCACATTAGGCGGTAAGAATACATATATAAATGTGTCTGCACATACACACTTATATCCATATACATGTAATGATATAATTCATGAGATAAAACAGTGTAGAATAATTCACCTGAATTTTATATCCAAACCTACAAAAGAAGAAAAGAATCAATAACTATGCAAATAGGAAGAGCCATGGCAATGAAAAGATAACTAATCTAACTTCAAAATAAAGATAAAATGTAGCCATGAAGAGGGACCTTTTGATGATATTGAATGAGTGACTAATAAAGTGACAGAACAATAAAAAATTTCTTTAAAAATAAAGCATATCAGAGTTTTTTGTCAGAATACACCTTAGAACTTGAAATTAAAAAATTTGGCCAATGCCATTGACAGTTAAGAATTTGAATTATTAAATAAAAAGATATCATAAAAAAGTTTATAGAATTCAAGTCATTCATTTTTTTCTATACTTATGTATCCTTAGTGAATCTTAACTTTAAGTTTTTAATCTAATTCTAAAGCAAATGTGATTTTTACCAAAATAAAGAAGGAAAGGAAAATGTTTAGCATGCAGATTAAGCAGTAAGTAGTAATGACAAACTGCTGGTGACATCTACAGTTTTTTACAAGCCAAAACAAAATATTTCAACTTATTTTCACTAGTGTTTTCTACAATGGTTTTAAAAAAAATGATGGCAATATTTGCATTTAGCAGCTTGTGAGAATTGAACAATGACTCTGCGCTCATAACTACATTGTCTTCTTCAGTAAAATTATTTACTTCTTTGACAGTTTCACTGCTGATGAGGACATGAGAAATTACTTTTACTTCAGGCTGTATGATATGTGGAATTTTTATCAGAGAGTTGTTATTAAACATTGTTTAAATGAAAAGTGACACTGTCTCTTTTAATGGGCTGAATGTTCAAAAGATTAGCAAACAAAAAAAGCTTCCAGCATGAACTGAATTTTTATGACTTTTTTCTTGGCACGCTGCCATAGTTTGAAAGTTTCAGATGATTTTAAGAACTACCTGGAGTGGTCTTAATTCCCAATTCCCCCAGGAAGCTCTAAAATACTAATGTTGTCTTTGGCTTCTTAAGAGACTTTATTTCTTTCTTTGGCCTTTATCGATTCTGTCTCTGGAAACACACAGTTTACACCGACAAATACTTCTCAACATAAAGTAAAGAAGAATGAGTGATAAGAACAAAAGCAATAACACTATCCTGATGAAAAATCTAGCTAAAGGAAATGCTTTGTTTTTCAAGTAAACAAGAACATTTATACTTTACTTACAATTATGACTGTATATGTTTCTGTGACCTTGAAAATTGTATTCCACTTTGAAAACTAGAAGCATTTATTATACAAAAACAGTAGATGTCACCAAGAGTTTGAATATAATAAATATCTACATATATACCTGAAAGAGAATATATATACATTAGTATATTAAAATATTATATAAAAACTTTATAATCAAACACTATTGTTGAATCATTAATATTTTAAGCATATTAATATTTAAGTAAATAACTTGCAAAAAATTAAGTATAGGGTATGTGGTAGTATGTAATGTGAACATGTTGAAAGAGTATTGTTTTACTTTATCTTACACTAAGACTTTCTAATATCTGAAGCAAAAAATTAAGTCGACATTTTTGTCTTCACAATGTTTTCCTTACAGGTAACTTTGGATTGCATTGATAAACAGAACCTCATGGTAATACTCTAGATTTAAAGATTTTCTTAATGAAAAATGTAGTATTTATTGTTATATTCCTATCTTCAAGTGGAATAATTGTAGTCCATTATTAATCACTGGCAAAAAGTCATCCTGCTATTACTATACATTGTTTACATTTATTCCTCCTAACCATTTTATTAAGTTGTAAACCAGTGTCATATATTTAAATTATACTTTGTTATTCTTCTGCTCCATGCTTATTTGGACAAATTTGACATGCCTAATCTTTAAAAAAATTTTTGACAAAAATTTCTTTACCCCCTTTTCTTGTGACAATGATTGTCTACTCATTTGTTCATAAATTCTCTTTCTCTATGAACTTAGTTTTGTTTCTATGGTATAAATTATCTTAAACTCCTCAAGTTTTTCTCTAGTCCCTTCTATATCACCAAATATTTAATCATGGTAATTCAGGATTCTTCACTGAGTCTTTTCACACTTTTATATCCTTTATTTATCCTCATCCACTTTACACTGAGGGTTGAGAAAAAATTTCACACCTCTGAGATTACTAACTCAAGCTTCAAAATCTCTAAATATGCTTATCTTTCCAGTAAAACTTTATTGATAAAGCACTCCTCAGATTGTTTCAAGACTTCAATAAAATCTAAGGATTGACATCTTTATTTTGTTACCTTTCTGTACTGTATAATAGAAAGTTATATATTTGAATTTTTGTCTCAAAATTCTATGAAGTCAGTGTATTCAATATAGATTCCATTACTTATTTCTCTCAAGATCAAAATATTTGCAACACCACTAATAATTTTATTTTAATCCCGTAAGAGAAAATATGTAGGTACAACTCCAAAATTCAAGATGTCATCCTAGTAGTCAAGAAGCTGAATGCATTTCACATCTGTACAACCTCTGCATATTAAATACTATTAATTCTGTTCATGTTCATTTAGGTCTACTGAAAGAAACTTAAGCCAAACAGTGATATTAGACTTTTACAGAAATCAGAGTAAGATTTTACCCATATTTTCTTTCCACTTTGCTTATTTTTAACATATTATTTACACAGGTTAATGGGGGTTGAATTTAGGAACATTCTGCCTCTGAGCTAAACCACCAGCCCTCTTCATTTTTTTTAAACAAATCATATTATGATGTGAGACCATAATGCACCAATAAAAGCACACACACACAAAAAAACCTAACAAATTCTTACTAACTGGCTGAAGTTCTCACTAAATGCTAAGACTGGCCTCAAACCTGTAATATTCCTGTCTCAGCATTCCAAGTACTGGGATTACAGGCATGTGCCACGATGTCCAAATCTAACCTATAGTCTTAATGCATGAAATACATAAAGTCCTTTACTAGGTGGAAACATGTTACTTGCTATACCTATGGTCCCCAAGAGTTTGTTTGATGTGGCTTTGCCAACTCTATCAATTACATACCATCCAGATATCATGCTAACTATATTCTTCTCCTTTGGTTTATATTAACAATGAATTTCTTTACATTTCTCATGCTGGTTTATTCCTGCATATTTTCACACATCATTTTTATTTCAAGAATCCCATTTATTACTCATTCTTCTTATACACATCAAATTGAGCATGCTTCAGTTTCATGTTTCTTACTCTGGAATTCTTCCCTGGTTATCAAGGCTAGATATATTAGAGCATACATCTTAAACACAAAAATTGACAAAATTATTAGGAATAGCAATATTATGTTTGAGTCTTACTGTAATCTCAAAGACAACATGCTTTCTAAGCTCAATACCTACTTGTAGAGTGAATGGTAATCTATATGATGAGTACCACTAAATCTACTCCTAACTTCTGGAGTGATATTTCTATGGCATACCATAGGCTATACATTTTTTATTTTTATTTCTAATTACCCAAACAAGAAACATGTGTATCATCTCTTTAATACTTTTTCACCCAATACACCAAATCCCTCATAAAATCTTAATGTTGCTTTGTAAATATAGTTGTCCACTTCTGTGCATGCCTATTTTACTGTTTTTGTATAAGTCACCATTACTTACTATATCCCTCCTGAAAAAGCTTTCTAGTTGGACTGTCCAAGTCCAACAATATACTTTATCTTTTATCTTTCAAATAATCTTATCATTGAGTCGTCTACATACTATTCTTTAATATTTTCCCATTTTTATTAAAATAAATTTCAAATAGTTTCAAAAGCCCTGTTTTAATGAGGTGTTACTGATAATTAAGGAGTTTAATTAGTTTATGATATTCTCTCCTTTGAAACTATATGGAAGAAAAATCTCTATTCAGCAACTATAGCTGTATAAAAAAACAAACTTGATTTAACAACTTCTTTGCTTTGTTCTTGATTTAAGCTATGAATAATACCTAACAATTTAAATTAATCTTCTTTTCTAGAGATTTATGTTTCTTGTAGAAATATATTCTTAATTATATTGTGCCACACTTGCTACTATGTTTGATTATGAACACAAAAGCCTTTTCATTAACATCATTTATAGTTGGTAGAAAAATGATAAAATATTTTTAAAATTATTATAAAATATTAAGCCCCCCCCCAACCTTCCATACAACCTATGGAGAGGGAGGCATTGAAAAGCACTTTTGAAGTTTAAAGTTCAGAGGCATAGACTCAATACAGACTAAGACTTTGTCACAGGACTATAGAACCCATACCTTGCTCTCACAGCTTATTACAACACCACTGAAGGTGTATTCACAGCAGTTACTTTTATATAGTGTTTCACATCTGGTTAACAAATAAAATTACAAAGCACAAAGTCAATAAAATCAGCCGGGCGTGGTGGCGCACGCTTGTAATCCCAGCATTTGGGAAGCTGAGACCGGAGGATCCGGGTTCCCGGCCAGCCTCAGCTACCTAGTGAGACACTCCGCAACTTAGTGAAACTCGGTTTCAAAATAAAGAATAAAAAATAGGGCTGGGGGCATAGCTCGGAAGTAGAATGCCCCTGAGTTCAATCCCCAGTATCGCGCAAAAAAAAAAAAAAAAACAAAGTCAATAAAATCCGTTTGAAAAAAAAACAGAAAGCATCAGAACCAGAATCAGTCATGGCAATGATTTTGGGATTCTAAAACAAGGAATTCAAAACAATTACAACTAATATTTTAAGGGTTATCATTTAAAAAGTATTCAGTATGTCATAAAAGATGGATAATGTAGGCAGAAATGGAAATTCTAAGAATACAAAAGACATGTGAGATACCAAAACACTAAAAAGAAAGAATATCTTTGGTAGACTGTGATGCTGACACTACTGGCAAAGAATCTTTGTGTTTGAAAGTATCTCTATTATAACCTTCAAAACTTAAAAGTAGAGTGAAGTCAATAAACAAACAAATAAATATAGAACAGAATATCTAATAACTAGGAGATGATTTTAAAAAGATATGATATATCTAATGAGAATGTTAGTAGAAGATAAAAATAAATATTTGAAAAATAATTATTGAAAATTTACCTTTAATTAAATAAATAAATAATACACCCAAGAATCTCAGAAAAGATTAAATACAATAAATACAAAAGCAAAAACCAACTACACCTAGATATATATTAAACTACAAAAATTAACAATAAAAAATTACATGTGGTGTAATCACCTCACCTAAAGAGTAAAAATTTTTTAAAAAATTATATTTGATTCTGAGAAACTATGCAAGCAAGAGACTAGAGGCAAATGTTTAAATTGTTGAAAGACCTCCCCCCAAACTTCAAATTGAGACAAATTATCAGGAATAGTGAGATGTTTTCTAAGGATAAAGAGGACAATTCTGAATAAAGACATAATAATAATTAGTATATATGCTCCAACAAGAGACTATCATGATATATAAGGTAAAACCTGATAGAATTCAAAGACAAATAACTAGTCTACTATTATCATTGGAGATTTCAACATCTCTGTATCAGATATTGAGGGTTTCAAAAGAAGAAAAAAGTAAAGATACAATTGAACTCAAAAACATCATCAGAAAGTTGGCTAAAATGGGGATCTATAGATTACTTCATTAAGTGGAAGAAGATTATTTATTTATTTATTATTTTTTTATTTAGTACTGGAGATTGAACCCAAAGGCATCCCTTTGAGCTACCTTCCCCAGCCCGATCTTATTTCTTATTTAGGAACAAGATCTCCCTAGTTGATGAGTGTCATTATTTCCTGATATTTGCTGAGGTTCTCCTCAAACCTACCATCCTCCTCTCTTAGCCTCCCAAGTACTAGGATTATAAGCATGTGTCACCATGCCAGGCTGAATTATTTTTCCCCACACTGACATGGATCTTTCAATAAGATACCAGAATCTGGGACATAAAACGCATTATTATTTTTTTTTTAATAGCAAAACCACAATGTCTTCTCTCAGACCATCATGGAACTAAACTGAAAATCAGTAACAGAAACATAGCCAGATGATCCACAATACTTGCATATTAAGAAACACATTTTTAAGTAAAATAAGTTAAATAATGAACTTAAAGAAAAAGTAAAAATGTTTAGAGTTAAATGAAAATGAAAACACAATTTAGAAAAATATGCGGTTTGCAGTGAAAGCAATGCTTAAGGGAAAACATATAATTAATTGTATCTATTAGAAAAATATTTTAAAAAAATGATTATAACTTCAATATTAGGAAAAAATAAATTCAAAATAAGCAGAATAAAATGAATCATAAGGCTTAGAATATAAATAAATAACATTGTAAATGGAAAATCAATGAAAACCAACAAAACTAAAAGCAGATTCTTTAAAAGATGAAAAAAATAAGTCTGTTATTATGGTAACAAAAAAACAAAAGAGAGAAAAAACAAAACAAATATCACAAATGAAAAAATGAATGCCATTGAAAATCACATAGATTTTACAAAGAAAACTGAAAAATACTATGAGCACTTTATACCTATAAATTGAATAACTTAGATGAAAGGGGTCAAGTTTTTTCAAAGAAACAATCCGTCAAAACTCACAGAAGAATAAATAAGCAACTTGAATAGGATTGCCTCTATTAATGATATTGAATCACTAATACTCTTCACAAACAGAAAGCATCAAGTATAGATGTGTTCGTTGTTCATTGTTAATTTTATACCAACATTTAAGAAATTATGCCTCTTCTCTAATTCTCCTTAAGAAGATAAAATCAGAGGGAACACTTTCTCACTCATTCTATATGGATACCTTACCCTAATGCTAAAACCAGAGAATGACACAAGAAAAGATAATGGAAGACCAGCATCTCTAGTAATTGCAGATGAAAAGATTCTTAATAGAATTTTAGAAATTTTCATCTAGCAATTGATGAAAAATGATTTTGTGCCATGATCAAGTGGAGTTTATTCTGGTGTACATGGCTGCTTTAATATTAGAAAATAAATTAACATAATTTATTACATCAATATCCTAATATAGAAAAACCATAATTGATGGAAAAATTCATTTTTCAAAATTTAAAAATTTATTACAAAACCTCTTAATATACTAGGAATAGAAAGAAATTACCTAACTTAATAAAGAATGTCTCCAAAAATCCTAAAACTTGTAACATAAATGGGTGATAAATTATAATTTTCCCAACAAGATCAAGAACAAAGCAAACATGTGTACCCTAATCATTGCTTCCCAACACTCAACTGGAATTTCTACTTAATGCAATCAAGGAAAGGAAATAAAATGTATACCTATTAGAAAAAATAAATGAAAAATTTTTCTTCACATATAGAGTAATCATCTATGTAGAAAATCCAAAATAGTTTAAAGATAAACTGTCTAAATTAATAAACAATTATAGCAAGATTGGGAGATACAGCCAATATAAAAATGCAATTTGAAATTTAAAATATAATGCCATTTACATTAGCAAAATCCAAAATATAAATATGAATTTACGAAGTAAGTACATAATTTACAGGAGAAAACTACAGAATTCTAATGAAAAAATTAAAGGATTAATCAATTGAGGAAATATTCTATATTCATAGAAAGATTCAATACCAAGATATAGTTGTTTTCTTAATTTGATATATACCTTTTCAAAGCAATCTTAACAAAAAGTCTAACAGATTATTCTTTGGTTATAGACAAATACATATGTGTGTGTGTGTGTGTGTGTGTGTGTGTGTGTTTGTGTTTAAAAATCAAAGTAGCCAACAGAAGACAAAGTTGTGAATGGGTATAATCTGACTTCAAGACTTATTCTAAATACATGCAAGAGAATGTGTATGTTACTGGTGAGAGAATATAAAAATAAGAGCAAAAGAATTAAGACACTGAGATAGATCCACAGAGGTATATCAAGTTAATTTTTGACAAAGGGGCAATGACAATGCAAAATAAACACAGGAGAAAGTCTGCATGACCTTGGACTTGGTAATTACATTTTAGATATAAGACCAAAGATACGAACAGTAAAAGAATAAATTGGTAAGTTAGATTTGATTATAATTAAAAAATATGTGCTCCCAGAAATAGAAATAGAAACTCTTATCCATTGTTGGTAGGATTATAAATTAGTACAACCACTATGGGGATTATTATGGAGGTTCCTGAGAATACTATGAATGGAGACACTGTATGATCCAGTTACACCATTCCTTGGTATATTTCAAAAAAAAAATGAAAGAATACTATAATGATGCCTGCAAATCCATGCTTATAGCAGCATCATTGACAACAGCCGAGTTATGGAACCAACCTATGAAATGTCTTTATTCCTTGTTAAAATGGCTTGGAGAAAGGTGATGCCTTACTTTAATATAATAGGAAGATGTTTGTCATCAATGTCACACCAATTCCATCACATCCATGAGTCTGAAAGCAAGAGGAGCATTAAAGTGAGTCTATGCTTCAAGCTTCAAATATTTTGTGATTTAATAGTGTTACTTTTTCAAATAAAACATATCAACTAATACATAATAAACACTACTAATTTAATTTTTGAGTAACTTAATTAATAAAGTTGTTAGTAAAAACAGAGCAAGTCAGAATTCTACTGGCCAATTTTCATCTTGTTAGTGAGGTAAAGAATATCATGGGCCAGGCATATGCCATCTAGACCTACATATGTACAATCACAGTAAAGGTGATGGCTGAATGATTCTGGAGTATCATGTGAACCAGAATTTGAAATGAAAGTGAAGAAAGAAAAAAGGTCACTCAACATTACTAGGAAATGATACCTGGTTATGCAGGAATCGAGAGGAATTTGACAAGTTAATTAATTTGTCTTTTCTCTTACCCAAATACTTCTGCAGCTCAAATTGTCTTCACAATCCATTGAAGTGCATTTTTTAGTATAGGCAGCAGCACAATGCCCAAATGTTCTTAATATTCAGACATCCTTTATTTTAAAGACGAAGAAATAGATGTTGTGAAGTGGCGAAGTATTACCCCATGTCCAGAAAGGCATTCCTCACAGAAACAAGCATATAGGGTTAGGGTGCCCCTGTATCATCCTGGGCAGTGAACTCTAAGTGATTCAAGTCTATTTTATATTTTTCTCTGTGTGTTTACAAATTGTAAATTCTCTAATGCACTGGACAAGACTAAAATCCTCAGCACTCCTTGTCTAAAGATGATAATGACTAAGTTATAGATGGGTTTCTTAAAACCATGTAAAATCTCATGGCACCCACCTACAATCTCAGTACTTGAGAGGCTGAGACAGGAGGATCACTGGTTTGCAGCCAGCCTCAGCAAGTTGGCAATGCCTTCCACCGCTGAGGGAGACACTGTTAAATAGGGATGGGGATATAGCTTTGGGTTTAATACCTAGTAACACACACACACACACACACACACACACACACACACACATACACACAAACACGCACACAAGCACACACACCAACCATATAAGACAAAGCTATAGACATTTTGGAAGAAGAGAAAAAAATGGTAACTATTTTTTAGGTGATGAAATTGTATTTTATTAAGGCTTTATTTATATATATATATAATTGGTGCATTGTAAATATATATCCTTGTTAGGTACAAGCTGATAAAGGCATGTATGCACACATTTGTCATTTAACCCCTTCCCCAATTCCCACCCCACTACATCGCCCTCCCTCTTTCTCAAGTTCAGTTCAGTGATTGACCCTGATATATTTGTGAAAGTACATCGTGTGCATTAGGGTGCCTTCACCCCCCGTCCATCCCCTTCAGTTAAGTCAACTATTTTGCTTATCAAGGGTCTCTCCTTTTTCATCTGGAGACCCTCTTATGCCCCATCTTCTCCCTAGCATCCATATATTAGGGAGAACATATGCTTTTTTACTCTTTGTAACTGACTAATCTCACTTAACATAATGGTTTCCAGTTGCATTCATTTCCCGGCAAATAACATGATTTTATTTTTCCTTATGGCTGAGTAAAATTCCATTGTATACATATCCCATAATTTTGTAATCCATTCATCTGTCGATAGACATCTTAGCTGCTTCCATAGTTAGACAATTGTGAATTGTGCAGCTATAAACATAAATACACATACATTGGTCTGATAGTTTGGTTTCCATTCTTTTGGATGAATACACAGAAGTGGTATTGCTGGATCATATGGTAGGTTCATTTCCATTTTTCTGAGGATCCTCCAAGTGGCTGCACTAATTTACAATCACTCCAACAATGAATTAGGGTTCCCACTTCTCCAAACCCTCACCAGCATTTGTTGTTGTTCATGTTTTTTTTATGACTGCCATTCTGATCAGAGTTAGGTGAAATCTCAAGGTAGTTTTGATTTGCATCTCTCTGATTACTAATGATGTGGAACATTTCCTCATACATTTATTGGCCATTTGTATTTCTTCTTTTGTGAATTGTCTATTTACATCCTTTGCCCATTTTTTGATAGGGATGTTTATTTTCTTACCTGTGATTTTCTTGAGTTCTCTGTATATCCTAAATATTAGACCTCTATCAGAAGAGTAGCTGGCAAAGTTTTTCTCCCACTCTGTGGGCTCTCTGTTGAGGTTCATGGTAGTTTCTTTTGCTGCACAGAAACTCTTAAGTTTGATGCAATCCTGTATGGACTTTCCTTTGAGCTGCTTGTGCTTTTGGTGTCTTGTTGAGAACGATTTTACCTGTGCCTGTGTGTTGAAGTGTTGGTCCTATGCCTTCTTCAAGTAGCTGCAAGGTCTCTGGCCTAACATCCAGGTCTTTGATCCACCTTGAATTGACTATTGTGCAGGGTGAGAAAGTGTGGTTTATTTCCATTTTCCTGCATATGGGTAACCAGTTTTGCCAACACCATTTGTTAAAGAGGCTATCTATTTTCCAGTGTATATTTTTGGCTCCTTTGTCAAAAATCAGTTGACTGTAAGACTGTAGGTCTGTCTCTGAGCCTGCTATTCTGCTCCATTGGTCTATGTGTCTATTTTTGTGCCAATACCATGCTGTTTTTATTACTGTGGCTTTGTAGTAGAGTTTGAACCTAACCAAAAGAAAGAAAGAATCTACCCAAATTACCAAAATTAGAGATGAAAAAGGGGATATTACCACTGACAGTATGAAAATACAAAGGATCATCAGAAACTATTTTGAAAAACTATAATCCAACAAAATGGAAAATCTAGAAGAAATTGACAAATTTCTAAATACATATAACCTTCCTAAATTGAATCAAGAAGATATAGAAAACTTAAACCCGCCAATAGCAATCAAAGAGATAGAAACAGCAATAAAGAGCTAAACATCAAACAAAATCACAGGGCCAGATTGTTTTCCAAGTGAATTTTATAAAACATTTATAGATGAGATAATCCCAATACTCCTCAAACTATTCCACGAAATAGAAAGAAACAGGACCCTCACAAACACATTCTATGAAGTCAACATCACATTAATAACGAAGCCAAATAAAGACAGTCCAAGAAAAGAAAACTATAGGCCTATATCATTGATGAACTTATGTGGGGTCCTCTCGACGAAAAGGGGGCCCCTA
The DNA here is from genome assembly GCA_004027655.1 of Graphiurus murinus. Lineage (NCBI taxonomy): Eukaryota > Metazoa > Chordata > Mammalia > Rodentia > Gliridae > Graphiurus > Graphiurus murinus. Next base: position 47,562 of record PVLC010004841.1, on the reverse strand, counting down.
CCCCGATCTCCCTGGAGCGTCTACCCTGAGAGGGGGTTCCCCCTGGAAAAGGAAGGTCCGCCGAAATGAACACACGGCGGGGACTGAGCATCTGAGAACTCATCCGTTTATTACATGAGGGGCAAGGTGTTATATAGGGCAGAACAAGGGGAGTGTCTTCTTGTAGGGCCAATCAGCGTAGAGGTCATCTTGATCACGCCTCTTTGGCCTAATCCAAAAAGCTGATCCTATCAATGGCTTGATGATGCTGAGGAGACATCCCTCGTCTAATCCTGGTCTCTGGTAAACAGTCTTAGGTCTCCACCCTCACCACTCCCTCTCTGTGCCATCTTTGATGTATTTTCAGGCAGGGCTACCGCCTTCTCTCTGGGGATCTTTCCCCACAAACTTATATGCAAAACTGCTAACAAGATACTAGCAATGCGCATTCAAAACCACATCAAGAAAATTGTACACCATGACCAAGTCGGGTTCATCCCAGGGAGGCAAGGCTGCTTCAACATACAAAAAACAATCCATGTAATTCACCACATAAACAGACTCAAAGACAAAAATCACATGATCATCTCAATTGATGCTGAAAAAGGATTTGACAAGATCCAACACCCATTCATGCTAAAAGCACTTCAGAGAATCAGAATAGAAGGAATGTACCTCAACATCATAAAGGCAATATACAATAGGCCTACAGCCAACTTCATATTAAATGGAGAAAAACTGCAAGAGTTCCCTCTAAAAATAGGAACAAGACAAGGATGTCCATTATTATCTCTTCTGTTCAATATAGTACTTGAGACTCTAACCAGAGCAATAAGGCAAGAGAGGGAAATCAAAGGGTAAAAATAGGGAAAGAAGAACTAAAACTATCCCTTTTTGCAGATGACATGATACTAGACTTAGAAGACCCAACAGCAAATTCAACCGAAAAACTTATAGAACTGATTAACATATTCAGCAAAGTATCTAGATACAAAATCAATCTTAAAAAACCAGAAGCTTTTCTGAATGCCAACCATAAATCCACTGAAAAAGAAATCCAGAAAACAATTGCACTCACAATAGCACCCCATAAAATAAAATACTTAGGAATAAACCTAACCAAGGAGGTAAAAGACCTCTATAAGGAAAATGATAAAAAGTTGAAAAAAGAAATTGATGAAGACCTTAAAAGATGGAAAGATCTACCATGCTCTTGGATAGGCAGAATAAATATCATCAAAATGGCCATCCTCCCAAAACTGATCTACAGATTCCATGCAATACCCATGAAATTACCAAGGTCACTCCTCACAGACATAGAAAAATCACCCCTTAAATTCATTTGGAAGAACAACAACAACAAAAAGCCCAGGATAGCCAAAGTAGTTCTTAGCAACAAGAACCATGCAGGAGGTAACTGTATTTTTGAATTTCAGATGAGTTTTGGAGTGTGGATAGTAAAATCCCTAAGAAATTACACATAAACATAGGCATAAATATGTAAGTATACAAGGACTTGTGACATGCTCAGCAATTGATTTCAATATTTAGACATAAATAAAGTTGCTTTTATTTTCATTTTTAGTAGAGAAAAATAGTTACTTTTAGAAGATAATTATCAGTAATCAAAAACTGGAAAAAGGAAAATCAGAATAAAGGAGCAGACTCAAGGGGCAGGTGTAAAAATTTTGGTCAGAAAGATGAAGATTTCACCTTTAAAGCAATGACTTCGGAGAATAAGGACGTACATGAGACCATATATAAAAAAAGTAGTCAACTCTCCAGTTGGCATTCTCATTAGTTATTTTCAAAGTCACATTATGCTATTTATTTAGATAGTTGATATTATAGTAAATTTTAAGCTTATTATTCAAATTAGAGCTTTTTAGATGCCTTATTTGAATTGAGATAAATGTAGCTATACACATTAATTTTTTTTTCCTGAGGCCATTTTATACCTTAGAATATAAGTAGTCAGAAACAAATATTTAAGACAAAAGGAAAAATTAAGATCCAGCCCAACCTTTGTAGTTTAAAGGTAAGAACAAACCAGGCGTGGTGGTGCACGCTTGTAATCCCAGCATTCGGGAGGCTGAGACCAGAGGATTCGGGTTCGCTGCCAGCCTCAGCTACCTAGTGAGGCACTCCGCAACTTAGTGAGACTCAGTTTCAAAAAAAAATAGGGCTGGGGTTGTAGCTCGGAGGTAGAACACCCCTGAGTTCAATCCCCAGTACTGCAATAAATAAATAAATAAATAAATAAATAAATAAATAAATAAATAAATAAATAAAGGTAAGAACAATGAGAATCAGAGAAGTGAATAAATTTGAAGCCAATCATAATAGTGACAAACATAATCGCAAAATGCCAAGTATGTTTATAACATGTTCTCTGGTATTTTATAGCAACACTAGAACTATCCTACTAGTATGCTCTATGAATATGTAATGCTTTAAGAGTTACAGGGGCTAGACTATAAGAAATTAATTATTTCCTTGTCTTAAAAACCAAGAAATGGTAACTATGTTGTATCACCTTAGATGAGGATCTTTGTTCCTAAATTTTCATTAGCATTTCAGTAGATATATGTTGCTAATACTAGATTTAAATATTATATCAGTGGCTTTTGAGTTTCTATATTTTACTTGTGCTTTGCTGATACACATACTATAAATCATGATTATGTTAAACAAACACCACAAATACACCACTGAGAAAGCAGTTCTCTCTTGAAATATATTGTATGTATCTGGAAGCTGTTGAATTCAAGTACACCATCTGAAAAGGAAGTACCTTAGGGACCAACTAGTCCACTCCTTTCTCATTTTACACATACAGCTCTGTGACCTCAGAGAGGCTGCACAACTTGCCAGAGGTGACAGTTCCAACTGTTAGTGCCTGAGCTAGAATCGTGGACCTATATTCCCAGTGTCGTGTCAGTGGTCTCTTTGCAAATGGTTTTTAATGAATTTTCCTGCCTCCAGTCATGCCCACAACGTATCCATTCTCTACACTGCTGCCAGAATGATCTTTCATAAATACAGATCTGATCAAGTTATTCCCCTGCTTAAAAGCCTTTAATCTGCCCTATCACTCATAGGAGAGAAATCAAGTTTTTTAGCATTGACAACAGGATTCTGATTTACAGGATTTGATTACATTTTCTAGATTCTTCTCTCAGGAATCCATAGTATCTAGAACCCAATTTGTGAGCAGACATTTCTGCAAACAAAGACAACATAATCTGCATTCAGAAGAGATTTTTAATTTCTGTAAGTAAAATAATAAGCAAGCATTTTATTGCATATTTTTATCCTCACAAAGTCACTCAATTCCTTGAGAACAGTAAAGACCTTAAAGACCAACTGACATCACATATGTGGGGTTATTCCTTCATTTCCCAAGCAATTATTCCACAGATTCTTCAGGGGTCACTAGATAGTATTCAGCACAACACTGCCACAGCTTCTGATAAATGTTTTCCCATGATCCCATCTTTAGATTTGATTAATCTTCCTGAGTGGGTATACAAAGTCATTTAAAAGGATATTACAAAGAATACAGAGGACCAAATGGAAGAGGTACATAGGACAGTGCCGAAGGAAGTGACACAGAGTTCCATTACCTAGTTTTCTAACCCCCACCCCTTTCATATTGAAATATAAGCTTCAATTCATAGGCATGGATGATAAGATTATAAGCCATTAGTTAGCAAGTTAATCCTTAGCTCTTCCTTTCTTTCCCTAGAGGTTCAAAAGTGGAGCTGAAAGAACCAAGTCTCTAATCACACTTGACCTACCTCATGAATATCCTCCACTGTCTAGCCATCAGGAGCTTTGCCCCATCTGTTATCTCAGTGACAAACAACACTGTTCTTATTCTCTGCAATTCAAGGATTTTAGAACTCATATATCAGGAAATGGAAATATTTTGCAGTTTCATGATATCAAAGATATATTTATTTATTATCTGATTTATTACCACATAGTTAACTTCATAATTAAATTATTTTATTTTGTACCATAAAAGATATTTGTTTTGCCTAAACAAAACCGATCTGTATATATACAGATGCTCATCAACTTCTGATTTGGTTACATCCTAAATAGTGTAACTATTGTAACTCAAAATGCTTCAATACACCTACCCTGCCAAGCATCATAGTTTGCAACACAGTACACTATGGAATATCAGTTTTTAAACCTCATTTTCTCATGGCTGTCTGGGAGCCACAGTTCACTGCTGTTGCATAGCATCGCAAGGGAATATCTCACCACATATAACTAGATAAAAAATCAAAATGCAAAATTTAAAATTTCTATTAAATATGTATCACATCTGTACCATCATAAAGGTGAAAAAAAATCACAATTTGAAACATTCTAATTAGAGAACCATCTGTACTTCAATATTTATTAAAATAAAAACCCAAATCAGTTTCCTCTTGACATCTTCATAAGGATCATCATGATCATGAAGAGGAAAAAATGAAGAAATAATGTATTAACATAGAAGACAAATGGTAAAATTAGCATGAGTAACAATGCAATTTTTAAAAAGGAAAATGTTAACATTGGAAAATATCAATCTATTATTTAAATTTTAGTTTTATGAAAGTAGTTTAATACATATATGTGTGTGTGTGTGTGTGTGTGTGTGTGTGTGTTTTGAAATGTAGGGATAAATATAATGTAAAGAATTTTAAAAGTCTTTAAGGTTGCTATATGAAAATATGTTTCACTCAAAGCTTGATTTTAAATAAAATCAAGGTATAACATTTTTTTCCCTTAAACTTAGAATAAACCCCTCACATAAAAACAACACAAAAACAACACAAGAAAACAGTTAATGTATGTTGTTTTTTGGTACTGGGGATTGAACCCAGGGGCATTTTGCCTCTGAGCTACATACTCAGCCTGATTTTATTTCTTTTTGTTTTCAGTACTGGGGATTGAATTCTCAGGGGCATTCTACCTCTGAGCTACACCCCCAGCCCTATTTTTATTCTTTATTTTTGAAACAGTGTTTCACTAAATTGTGGAGGACTCATTACGCTGAGGCTGGCTGTGAACTTACGATCCTCCTGTCTCAGTCACCCAAGTACTGGGATTACAAGTTTGTGCCACCATGCCAGGTCTGATCTTATTTCTTATAAACAAGGTCTCACTAAGTTGCTGAGGGCCTTGCTAAACTGTTAAGGTAGGCAGTGAGCCTGTGATACCCCTGTCTCAACCTCCCAAGTACTGGGATTACAAGCGTGCAACACCATGCCTGGCTCTAAAACAATAAATTTGAATTGCTTATGATCACAGTTAAAATATCAATGTAGATTGTTTAATGATAGTTTTAGAAAACTAATTCAGGGATATTGATGGGAGACAATTTATATAAAACATTTAAGTGGGGCATGATGGCACATGCTTGTAATCCCAGTACTTGGGAATCTGAGACAGAAGGTCTGCAGGTTTGGGATCCACCTCAGAAATTTAGTGAGATCCTCCATAACTTAGTGAGACCTGTTTCAAAATTTAAAAAATAGGGCTGGGAATATAACTCAGAGGTAGAATGCCCATGGGCTTAATCCCCAGTAGCAAAATCAAACAAGCAAACAAACAAAAATAAGTTTAGGAGAAATATGTATTAAATAAATTGGCAATTATGTAAACTTTAATTATTTGGTATCTGATGTATACATATGGAAATTTCTTTGTAAACAGTTTTATTTCCTTAATTAAATCTGTCCTCAAGATCTCTAGGAATAGAATTATCGAAAAAAGTGAAGAATGCTAGTTTACCAGATAATATAGAAAACAAACAAGTAAAAAAATACTATTTTTCTTAGTAATATATTAAGTAACACATTTGAAGCAAAAGCTGTGTTATGCAGTTTTAAAAATATAGATTTGTGAATCATTTTCTTGACGAAAATAATATTTAAGACACTTTTAGGCATTAAAGCAAGCCAAGTATTATAACTCATAATATATAAGTAATTTGAAATTTGTTGATGCTAGACATGGAAGCTAGATATAATATGAAAGATAATTAATCTGCAATATAGCCTTTAAAGTAATTTATTTAGTATAAGTTAACTTATTTTATTATATATATTTTTAATTATTGTTTTTGTTGAAAAATAATAATTACATGTAATTATGGGGTACAATTTAATGGTTTAGTATAATTATACAGCATAAAATGATTAAATTAAGCTAATTGGCATATCCACCACTTTGCTTACCTAGTATTTTTTATGGTAAACATTTGAAATTTAGTATTTCAGTTATATTGAAACATACAATACTTTACTATTGACTAGAGCCACCATGCTATGCAATAGATTTTAAAACCTATTTCTCATGTTTATCTGAAACTTTGTACCTTTTGATCTACATATACCCATCTACATTGTTCCTTCCCCACAAACCCAGCTTCTGTCAGATGTTTGTCTTAGACCATTTTGTGTTGTTTCAATGATGTTTCATAGGCTGGTTAATTTAGAGAGAAAGTAAGTTTATTCCATTCCAAAACCAATTATTTGGCTTCCAAGGTTGAGAAATCAGAATGGGTAGATGTAAGGGTCTCCAGTGAGGCTCTCATATCTCATCAGGGCAGGGGAGAAGGCATCACATAGTGAGAGGCAAGAGAACGTAAGTGGAAGAGCTGGATTTTATAACAAAGCCACTCCAGAGAAAAAATCCTTTCCCTTTAGAGGGTCTTAAATTAAATCTTTCATCTTTTGATGGTCTTGCTGGAAGAGTCCTGAAAGGGTAGAAGGTATCACATGGCAAGAAAAAAGGAGTGTATTGGTATGTGTCCACTTTCTCTTCGTCTTTTCAGAAAGCCACCAGGATTCAATTATAGGGGGGCACCACCATCATATATTTATCTAATCCTAATCCATTTCCCCAAACTCAACCCATGAATATGAAATTCTGACTAACTTTCCATCTCTTAATACCTCAGAGTGGTGATGTAGTTTCAACACAGGAAGACCAGGGGAACACTAAAACCAGATCTGATCCAGAGTTACTTAAATGTATAGATTTATTTATAGGCTCCCTGTCTTATTCCATTTGCTGAAGTGTCTATTTTTTTGTTAGTGTCTTTATGTTTTTATTACTATACTTTTATACTGTGTTTTAAAATAAAATAATATAAGGCTTTCAGCTTTCTTCTTTTTGTATAAAATGTTCTGGTTACTTTTAATCTTTTGTGGTTCTATATATATTTAAGGATTTTTAAAAATTTCTGTGATCAATGACATAGAAATTTCAATAAGGTTTGTACTGAATATGTCTCATAACTTCATAAACCTATTTGTTCCTTTCTATTCTTTTAATTTTTTAATTTATTTCTTTGTTCTACTGATTTGATAATTTAAAATGGCCTATATTCAAACTCACTGATTATTTATTCTATTTAGTAAAATCTATTGAACCTTTCTGTTGAATTATTTACTTATATTATTATATCAGTTTTCTCTTGAGTTCTGTTTTCTTGATTGTTCCCATTTCTTTGCCAGGTTCTCATTAGTTCATTAATTATTTTCCAAATTTTATTTAGTTTCTGATGTTTATTTTCTTAGAATACTCTGAATTAAGAAAGTAATTATGGATTTTTGGTCCTTTTGTACATACATATTTTTGGTGGTACCATATTTCCTGATACTTTGTAATCCTTGTTATTTTCATATTGATGCCTGAAACTGAGGAAATGGCTATCTCTTCCAGGCTTTGCAGCTATTTTTGGTGGTAAAAGGCTTCTACTATTTAGTCTAGCCTGGCCTTTTGGATTGGCCAATCAGTAGTAACCCTGAGCAGTCTGACTTTGGTTTTACTTCCTTTGCTCTAAGGTCAAATATTAGGGCTCTGTGCAGGGCTCTATGTTTGAGTGAGGTCTCTGGGTTGTTGCTGAACTACAATGGTGAGCAGAGCCAAAGATTGTGCATTTTCTCTCTCTCATCTCTCATTGATTATATATATATATATATATATATATATATATATATATATATATATATAATATGATTATTATGTTTATTATATATACATATATAATGACATATGACATATTATATATGATATATATATATATCATACATATATATGATCTTTTTCTTGTCCTAGGGTAGGCTTAAGCAGAACACTGAGATTTGATACAGAAACTACTCAGTAGCTTGGGTTGGGTAGAATCAGAAACTTATACAGTATACAATTTCTGACATTCTGACATACAGTTGCTTGCTGGGCTGGAAAGACTTACTGGAAGCAGCAGAATTATTTGGACTGTACCTCTATTGATAGGGTTGAAAGGGCCCAGATGCTTCCTCTGCAGGTAATCATTAACTACAGTTGTGTCTTGATCTAAGGTAGACTTAACAAGAACATGTGGATTTTGTGGAGAACCTGGTAAGGAAATTGGGTCTGAAAGTGTATGAGCCATGTTTCCTGCAGTATAATTCTGTTAGGTAGTCTCTGTGGTGTGGTGTTTTCAGTAATGCATGGTTAGCTGCCAAAATCCACATACTGGTCTCTATAAGCCCCACCCCTGATCCTTGTTTCTGACTCATCTCAGATATTTTATCCCTGCCAAGATTCCCAATGCTTCCAATGCCTTTAAAAATGACACTAAATCCCACACATGTAGCATTATATTTAATTGGTATATGAAATGCCTTTTAAATATTTTAAATTTAAAAAGGTATTTGCCTTGAACAGTAAAGATTGTTTCATCAAGTTTCCTCTACTGTATTATGTCAACTTTAAAAATCAAATTTCTAAAAGAATGTTTTATATCTTTTAAATCTTCATTGTGCATTTCATAATGTACATTGTAGAAGAAGAGAATAAAATATATTTGAAAAATACAGCAGCAGAACACAAAACCTTGGGATTCTAGATTTGAAGATTGTGAAGTAGAAAAGTCTTAGCTTAGTTTCTATCATTGCCATTTTATTATACATAAAATGCTTAGGAAAAATTACTAAGGCTATTTATCAGTAACATTATTGTACAAGACTACAATTGCTTTGTTAAAAAAGGTTTTTATTATTTTTACCACAATTCTCACTAATAGTACTGGAATTAACTGTGGATTTAGAAATGTTTACCTGTTTGACAAAATGATTATTGGACATTCATGCCTTTAAAAGTTCTTAGAAGACACTTACAGTGGAATATTAACTTCAAAGAAATATTATTATGAAAAGCTATTAAAAGCTAAAGCATTCAATTTATAAAAATCTATTTGTAAATATGTTAGTATATAAAGCAAGTCATGATTTATAAAATACACACAAATTTCTCAATGAAAAGACAAACTGTAACTAATAAAATATTTTAGTAAATGTCTCACTTATTTTGATTCAATATGTTCATATAATGCCACAATTTATTGACAGCACAATGACATAAAATTCATAAATATTTGAAGGAAAGAAATAACTTTGGAAATCCATAAATAAGTCAGTTAAATCAGCTTTTCTTGTAGTATCTGAATACTGTACAAGAGTACGTATTTTGTGGAATTTTAGAAAAGTTCTTAGTTGAATGCTCTGGCGCAGGCTCTGTATGATAACTACAGCATAGTGTTTTGCTCTCAGGGTCTCAGTATTCCTGTCCATGAAAGTGGAACTTAAATATTTCCAGTGTGTGTGTGTGTGTGTGTGTGTGTGTGTGTGTGTGTGAGTTTAGTCTGTTAGAAATTTCAAAAGAAGAATAATTTGGCTCATTTCCCTTCCCATTTTACTATTTCCATGATGATCACATTCACATGTTCACAGAATATTGTGGTATCTTATACCTAGTATGTCCATTTAAAATACTCTACATTTTTTCTAATTAATTTTTTATAGTATCAAATAATTATATCACAGCTACAGGATGATCTATATCATATTTTTATCAAATATTAATGCCTCATTGTTCTCAAAATATTTTAAAGAAATTCTTATTTTGAAAGTTAATGTCCTTCAGAATCTAAAATTATTTCACTTTTATCACAATATCTACTTAAAAATGTCTTGCACCTTTACTTTTCTCCAGTCCTTATTCACTAGTTTTTTTGTAGTATAAGATACTCCCACTTCAAATAACTACTAAATAGCCTATTATTGTAGAATATTTTGTGCACAGAATTATAAAATATCACATTCTATTTTAAATTATAATTATTTATTCAGAGACATTAACACAGGTTTGGAAGGTGAGAAATACTCAACTCAACTTCACACTGTCTTTTTTTTAATGCCCCAAACCATAATACTATACTTGTCTTAAAACTGGTATGACATTAACACCAGTAGAAATCAGCATGATTGAAATGCACAATGTAGAAAAATTTGGTTTTGATATGGTTGAAACTTTTTCTAGAAGAGTTACTTGATAGAGTGATATCAAATATAAGTTATATAAGAATATTCAATTCTCTTTGACAAAATTGAAAATATTTTAAAGAATAAATAGTGGAACATCAAGTATTTACTTTTATTAACAGTCTTCTCAGTATAATTTTAAAATACTTACCGTCATTCTCAATTTCATTTTCTGAGAATTAACTTATACTTAACTTGTCAAAAAACCTTAACTGAAATATAAAATCTTTATGAAGAAAACATTTATCTCTGAACTTTAAAGAGTGTAACACCAAGTATATTTTATAGCACCAAGTATATTTTATAAAATTATTTTATTTGATATCCACATTTTTACATTTGGATATCATATGGAGGGAATTGTATATGATGTAAAAAGGGTGAAAATTTGTTCTCCCTTATGCAAAGTTGTTGTTGTTGTTGGACTGTGGACTTTGTGAATGCCAGTTCTAACACTCAAAATATTTTTATAATGTCTCATCAATAATAGTTTATTGAGCTGGGCATGATGGTGTAAAATTTTAATCCCAGTACTTGAGAGGCTGAGACAAGAGGATCACAGGTTAGCAGCCACCCTCAGCTACTTAGCGAGGCCTTCTGCAACTTAGTGAGACTCTGTTTCAAAATAAAGATTAATATAGGGCTGAGGGTATAGCTCGGAGGTAGAATGCCTCTGGGTTCAATCTCCAGTACCACACACACACACACACACAAAATAATTTATTGAATATGTTTTTGATAACCGTAACCAAAATTGATAAAATACCTTTTACTTTACAAGAAAAATGTGCTCATGATCTTCTCATTCTATTCTGCCCCCCAAAACATTTACCAATTATGAATATAGAGATTTACATATGAAGCAAGTGCACTTAATCTGTGGTGAAACTAATACCTTCAAACCTAAATATCTAAAAGGAATGTCAAGGTGCTTTTTCAGAAAAAACATGATTACATTTTAAAATTAGGAAAGTAAAACTTCCTATAAAAGAAATAATAGAAAAATAAAAGAGAAAAATGGCAGCGACCAGAAAGGATAATTAGGGTTTAGATGACAAAATATATCACAAATTAAAATAAATTAGCAAGCCAGTGAATACAAGACAAAATTCTTTTATGTAATAAAATAATTTGTTTATAATAAAAACACGTAAAAATGAAGAGGCCAGAAGAATAAAAATATAAGTGAAAGGAAGAAAATAATACAGATAGTAACTGTAATAGTGCAATAGTGTAGCTATATTAATAAAGGACAAAATATACTTAAATAAATATATTAAAATTACAAATTAAATTATGGCACAATATTGAATTCTCAATTTGATAATAAAATTTAATATTTCAAATGCATGTGCACCAGATGAAAATAAATATTGCCAAAATATTTTAATATAAACATTACTATATATTTATAGCATACCTAAAAATAAAAAATAACTATAGAAAATTAATACAACTCTATAGTAAGATTTTATTGTGATACTGAGAATTGAATCCATAAGATTCTACCACTGAACTACACCCCAGTCCTTTGTATCTTTTATTTTACAAAACAGAGTCTCACTAAGTTGCCATGCTGTGGTCTGGAATCTATCTCGGATCCTCCTGTATTAGTTTTCCAACTACTAAGATTACAGGCATGTGCCACCACACTTGGCCAAAGTAAGAATTTCTATGTGAAACTTTTCATTATTGATAAGAGAAAGAGGTTCAACATTTGCAGTGATATAGGGCAAATAAGTTACAAATTGTAAAATTTATCTTTTAGATACAAAAGTTCTCATCTCTAATTTAGTAAGTATACATTTTTTAGGTGCAAAAGCACAATATAATGTGATGAGCTAAAAATAAGTATTCAGAAAATTACAAAAATATGTATCATGTACATGATATTCCCAAACCATAAAGTTAGAAGTTAATAACAATAGTTAAAAAATCCTTACTTGGATATAAAAACATATATATGCACAAAAACTCATATTAAAACATATCTTGTGGTTTAAGTAGAAGCCATAATGATAACTTTAACTAATATTATTCAAAAGGAAAAATAAAGAAATAATCTTAAGAAAGAGAACTCATAGATAATAGTGGACATATAGAAATTAAAATGCAGTAGCCTGAAAAGCAAACAAACAAACCTCCCTAGATGGACAAAAGAGTACATTGAAAATGACCAGAGATAAAATTGGAAAACTTGAAAGCAGATCAATGGAATCTAACAAATAGAATGACAGAGAGAAAATGAGTATACAAAAATAATGAACATGGCTGAGTGTGGTGGCACATGCCTAGAATCCAAGGTACTCTGGAGATGAGGTAGGAATATCGCAAGTGCAAGGTCAACCTGAGTAACTTAGTGAGACTCAGGATTAAGTTAATGGTAGAGCACTTACATAGCATGCACAAGAGTCTGGATCAATCCCTAGTACGGAACAAAAGAGAAGAAGACTCTAATTTGAACCATTATGGTCCCAAAGAATAGAAAGAGATAGAGAGAGATAGAGATAGAGATAGAGATAGGAATAGAGATAGAGATAGAGATAGAGATAGAGATAGAGAGAGGAGAGAGAGGTGAAATAGTATCTCAAGAAATTCAGTGAACTCCAAATAGAATAGTCAGAAAAACTTGTCCCAATAAACATAATAATTAATTTCCTGAAAACTGAAGATAAACAAAAAAACTTAAAAGCAGTCACAAATAAATGGAAAATGAAGTACAATCATTATAAAGAAAGAACTAGATGAAAGACAATAGATTTCTCATCTGAAACCATGGACACCAGAGGGAAGCAACATGACATTTTTCAAGTACTGTGAGAAAAGATTTGCAAACTATAAATTCTACATTCAGCAAAAGTATTTTTTTCAGGAATGAGGGCATCATAAAGATAAACCCAGAGGAAAGAAAATATTTCTGCTTGCATGATTATCCTTAACATATGACAAAACAAATTATAATAGAAAAGAATTGAGAACTCAGAACAGGAGAACATTGGAATGAGAAAAAATAGGAGATAAGGTAACAGACTGACTTCCTATGATGGTTGAAACAAAAAAAAAAGCACCATTTTACATTATAAACATATGTGTATACATATATATATATATATGAATAAAAGTATGTAACACAATTATATGTTTAAAAATGTAAGAACTAAAGCATATTATGGAATTTCATCACAGTTGCTTGTGTCAGCATATCTATTAAATACTGTGGATCATTAGTCCCATTAGGTAACTGCTATTTTGCTTTACTTCTGAATGTGAGAATTCAATCTGGCTTCTCTATTGTATGATTAGTTTACAACAAAAATTTATTAATTTTCATATATATGTATTTATTTCATTATTGATGTTTTATAGTTATATTATTATTTACCCTTCATTTTAACTTCCAGTCACTCAGTCAAAAGTGCTCAGATTAAATAAGATTTACATTAAATGCTCGTATTAATACGGGAAGAATCAAACATCTATTATATCAAATATCTACTAGTTTATCTTCTCCATCAAATGACTTGAAGTGTGTATATCCTGCTTATAGACTCAAAAACAAACTGGACTGTGATTATACAATACTATGTAGAATTAGACAATTGTGTGAATTGGGGTGCCCTTAGCTGAACTGGGTTATGTGGGAAGAATGAAAAATTTATTCCATATTTGGGGGTGAAAGTTGTCTAATATAATAGAAATGGCAGATAACACAAGTAGAATTGATGGCTCATTTTACAAAGGTTTTTAAATAACAAAATAGCATTTGGACAACTGAAATGATTCGACAAGAATTAAAGTCTTTGCATATGAATCTAAAAAGTAATTAAGTGGCATGGAGGACATTTTGTTTGACAGAAGTTTATACAAAATAGGAGGATTTTAATTGACCCCAACACCTTATGACACAGCTGTTTGCTGTGCTGTTGTCAGCCCATGTTCTAATTAGAACATATTAGTGTAGATTATCCAAGTCATGATACAGATTTAGGCCATGAAGAGTTGATGATATTTGGAAAATAAATTCTATTTTGGAGTTCATTAGAGCTCTTAGTTATATTAGAATAAAATACTTTTAAAAGAGGAGGAAGGATGAAGAGAAATCTGAAAGTTTTGATGTAAAATGGAGAGATTAAAGAAGTAGAGGCATTAAGTGGTTGAAGGGACATTGGAGGAAATCTTAAATTTTAATTTCCTCTTTGTTTTTATTCAATTTTTTGATGGAGATGAGTATGGTTTGATTTGTGAGAAAGTTGAAAAATAAATAATAAATATTTTTGTGTAAAATATGGCCTGGGGGAGACAAAAATATAGTCTGATATAATGTATAATTATAATTACCAATAAAATTACATTAAGAATTTTTGCACTCTGTTTGGATCATAGATCTTTTAACTTAGTAATAAAACTACTTTTGCATTAAAAAAAATAAATGCTAACTTTATATATTTTAATTAGCATTATAAAACAGTAGACTTACTGAATTTTCCTGTAGATTGGGGCATTGTAATTATACATTGTATATAATAGGTATGCATTCAGAATAAAGACATTAGTTGATTCTATAACTAATCCATTGATAGAGAAACTAAAGTAGAGCAGCCGGTTGCCAGTGTAGTTATTTCCAACATCTTGTCAACTGAACCTGATAATGATACCCTCCATTACATGATAACTTTACAAAAATGGTAACAGTGATTGCAAAATACAAGTGCCATTCTGGCAATTTTAAATTTAAAGATCAAGGACTAAGTTCGACAAATGAAGTAATGAATATATTGCAGGATATTAAAACTAGCACTCATTATATTTTATCCATGTGAAATCGTCACTCAAGAGAATTTGAAACTCTAAAATATTTTACTTCATTTGGAGATATTTTTAAACTGAAGAAATAGTTTTTAATATGTCTACTTCATTTTATCTTACTTCAACTAATGAAGTCAGAAATCTAGACATGTATCACATTTTTTAAAATGCCATACTTGAAATCATTTTAAATTAGGCATTTTGTTAATTTTGTGCAATAGACTACTTGAAATAATTTCTGTAGTACTTAAAATCTCATTTTTAAAAAATTATACTTTATCTTGTTTCATAAAGTAATTTAGATAGCAAGGTCAATTCTTAATTCACAAGTTCTGCAATACTAAATATATGACACCACATGAAGTTTTAAAATTATGCTACAAGTTCTATCTTAAGGTTTATCTTTTTAATTTAACTTATACTTTTACAAAATGTTCTTAGGAAAGGCAAAAATCAAATAAAAGCTGACATGAGGAAAACATTTCAATGTGTCATAAAAATAAAGCATATTTAGCACTAGTGGGAGAATATACACCTATTTATAGATCCCTTACAATCATTTAACAAGGAAAATAGATAAGTATTGGCCAATGAAGTTTTCCAAAGAGGAAATAGTTTTCTTCAGTGATTAAGCTTATTCTGTCAAATTATTATATCAATTTAACTCAATCTTCCTTAAAAATGCATATCCCATTCCTCCTACACTTCTCTAATTTTAAGTAGGTGATTTTCCAAACTTACAAGATAGCAAATCATTTGAGACATAGCTGATATGCATATACACATTTCATAAGAATTTAACATATAAATAAAAGTGATTTCTTCATACCATGTTTATACTTTTAGAGAACAATTCCAGCTAACATTTGGTGAAGATATAAAGCTCATCTAATAAGAACAAACTAAATCCAGAACTAGTTGGCATCACCTTCTCTTATGCCACCTTCCATTAGTGCACAATGTAGCCACAGGCAGGATTCAGTGCCCCACTCAGGGGTCAAAGAGAAGTATAGTGTCTACCTTTCCAAAGTTGCTGTTGCTCACATTAGTCTGGTTCATGGGGAACCTGAGTAAGTTTACCAAGATTTTACCCTGCATTCTAAATTTTGGCACTTTGGGCAAAAGTTCAACTTAACAAGAAAGGGAAAAAATAAAAGGTATTTAAGATACTATTTAATGTCTAATGGGTAAGATATGTTGGTGATATTAAAAAGAAGTAACCATCCCCCCATATTTAAACATTCTTTCATTAAAGACCGTAAAATATTTATTAACCAAAGGAAAAAAAAAAGTACCACTTCTGAGACATAAAATTAGAAGATCATGCCGGGCGTGGTGGCACATGCTTGTAATCCCAGAACTTGGGAGGCTGAGACAGGAGGATCCAGATTCGCAGCCAGCTTCAGTTACTTACTGAGGCCCTCTGCAACTTAGTGTGACCCTGTTTCAAAATAAAGAATAAAAAATAGGACTCGTAGTGTAGCTCGGAGGTAGAATGCCCCTGGTTCCATCCCAAATACCACACACACACGCACGCATGCACACATACATACATACATACATACATACATACATACATAAAAAAAGAAATTAAAACATCGTGATTTTATAGAGCCATGGTCAAAATTAATGTATGTTTTGCTTTAAATTGCTGACCAAGAATAGAGATAATAGAGAAAAATACATGAACATATGTACCATGCATTTATCTTGTGTGTGTGTGTGCGTGTGTGTATGTGTAAGAAAGAAAGAGAGAGAGAGAGAAAGAGAGAGAGAGAGAGAGAGAGAGAGAGAGAGAGAGAGAGAGAGAGAGAGAGAGAGAGAGAGCTTCAGGGTGGCTCTATTGTGATCCATAATTCGGAAACTTTAATTTATAATATTCTTAGTGAATTCAAAGATCTAGACACTGACTGACGATAGTTTAGGTGGAAGCATGTGTGTGAACTAGGCTAGTTCAAAAGCAATTCAATAAGCAGCAACAAGCTGAACCTGAAATCATATCGATGACTTCAGGAAAGAAAAAAAATCTGTTCATTCAAAGAATGTCAGAGGAAGTTATTTGGGGATGTTTATAATAGTGCTGTTTCATTAATGAGATGCACCCTTTTGGTACCCTCTTGTGGGTATACTCCTTTTTTTAATATCTTCTCTCTACACAGCTTATCCATCCTGTAATATTTTCCAAATATTGATTATGTCACTCTAAATGTTGTTTTACTTATAATTCATGATCTATATCAAGTTCACAATCTATCTATTCATTATTTGGTGATTATATGCTTCTTTCATTATTCCCTATATGGTGTTCCAAAAACTAAAACTTAAGCCATGTTAGGAATAAAAATTGTCGTTCTCTACTCTATAGTGACTTTTGAAAAGATTATTGAATGTATTTCTACCTCAAGTATCTATAACTGATCCACTTAGCTGTAATTGGGCTATAGAATTAGAAAACTGACAAGCAAATTTGTGTTCTAGGGCAACATATCAAGAAGCAATGCAGACAGACAGACACATATATATATATATACAGTAAAGGATTAAAGTATGGCAGGCTTGGTGAATTCCTATTTGTACCTTCTGCAACTGAAGACTCAAAGCTCTTTTGTCCTTTCACTGAACAACAGCAATAATAATAACAATAAATACAGATATCAACAATGATATTCTTTTAGAAAAAGTTACCGAAGTTTGCCCACACTTGATATATTTGTTAAGAATTATCACAGAAGAGTCCTGACCCACCCTGCAATGATCAGTGGGGAGGGGTACAGATAGACTGTGGTGTTCCAATGGAAAAAATGTGCTGCTTTGACTGATGGAAGACAGAACTTTAAAAGCAGTGATTTTGATCAGCAGCATAAAATTACATTACTGAAAAGTCATGTGAAAACTTGTAATAATTTAGTTTTTATAAAAGCAATTAAAAATGATAGTTGAAGAAACAGAGCTTGCAAAAGAGTTAAGATATCACTACCCAAATTATATTATTTGCATGTGTTGAAAAATTAAATTAGCCGAGAGTGGTGGTGCATACCTGTAATCTCATTACTTGAGAGGCTGAGAATGGAGGGTCACGGGTTCACAGTCAGTTTCAGAAACTTTGTGAGACTCTCAGCAACTTTGTGAGATCTTGTTTCAAAATAAAAAGAGCTGGGGGTGTATCTTGAGGTAAAATGTGTCTGGTTTCAATCCCCTCTACCTAAATAAATAAATAAATAAATAAATAAATAAGGACTAATTTGTTTATAAGATAATTCAAGAGATGAAATAATTGTCTAGAAGTAAATTCTTGCAGTCTATACAGCCAGATAAGCCATCACAGATGATCCTATGAGACACAAACCATGAGAAGTGCAGAGAGAACATGGACATCACAAAATAGGACTTTAGATTAAAACCTATAGTATGGATGGTGGGACTTTCAGTTCCCTTCAAGGGGCTGTCAATTTTGCACACTAATATTAACATTAATGGAACAGATAAATCTAGTTTTATGACCCATGTACAGAAGAATAAGAAATACGGTAATAGATTTGAATCTCTCAGGTGAAAGAGAAGTAATATAGAAATGTAAGTTATATAAATTTTGAATGAGTAAAAAGAATAATGTTGCTGGTGCTAACAAAAAGTTCCAATGCTACATAGAGATGGATAAGCTAATGTCAAATCAGAGGCAAGTTTACTAGTATTCACGTTGATTCTACTGGAAACTAATTTCATATATAAACAAGAGCCTAAAACTTCCCTGGAATCATGTTTTATTTATCTTTCTTTCTTTCTTTCTTTCTTTCTTTCTTTCTTTCTTTCTTTCTTTCTTTCTTTCTTCCTTCCTTCCTTCCTTCCTTCCTTCCTTCCTTCCTTCTTTCTTTCTTTCTTTCTTTTTTTTTTTTTTTTGGCAGTACTGGGGATTGAACTCAGGGCCATTCTACCTCCAAGCTACACCCCAGCCCTATTTTTTATTCTTTATTTTGAAACAAGGTCTCACTAAGTTGTGGAGAAACTCACTAGGTAGCTGAGGCTGGCTGCGAACCTGGATCCTCTGGTCTTCAGCCTCCCAAATTCTGGGATTACAAGCTTGCGCCACCACGCCCAGCTGGAATCATGTTTTAAGTCTTAAAATAATATAAAAAATTATAAAGATATTATGCAGAGGTTAAGAGTTTAGTTTTTATAATTAAAACAAAGAAATCAAAAAGGCTTACTTAACATCTTGTCTTATACTTCTGAAAGGGCCCCAAACCTGTGTTTGCATACCTGTACTCTTCCAACCCTCTATGCTTGTTGTTCACTTAGCCCTAACAAATCACACATTTGTAAACCAGCTATATTGAGTCTAATGAATTATCCTTTTCCCCTCCACTTCATCTATTCAGTGTAAACTGTGTTTTGTGTGCACTGGGGGTCCTGACATGGTGAAGTGGGGAGGTAGAAAGGAAGATAAGGATGAAATCTGTATTGCAAATGCTACCTTTACTATACACAATGATCAAAAGCATATTAAGAAAAAATATAAACCAGAGTGGAAGTTACCCCATTGATCTGGATTCAGACTGTTTTTAAATCATATTGCTTACTAACTGGGTGAGCCATGTGCCTCCTTTGTTCTCTTTGCCTTTAAATGGGAATAATAAAGATATAGCCAATTAGAGTGGTATGTAGACTCAATGCATAATACTTTTAAAGTTCATTGAACACTATTTGACAAATAGTATTATATTTTTCAAAGAAATAAATTCTGAAAATTAAATGTCTGACAGGAGTGTAGCTTGATGGTCAAGTGTTTGCATAGCATGCACAAGGTCTTGGGTTAACCTCCAGTATTATTAAAAATAATAATAAATTAAATATAATATATAAATTGAAATAAAATAAAATGAAATTGATATAAGTAATATTATATTACACTGCTATTATATATGCATGCAAATATTATTCTATATGTAAAATATAATATTTTTCTGTTAATATTAATTATGTAATAGCATTTAAGATAGTTTTGTTGTTTTTATATTTTACATTGTTTTGAATAAATTGTTCTAGGTTAAATTCATGATATATAAAGGAAGTTAATTTTTACATTTTATTAATATTCATTATAGGCTATTTGTACTTCAAAATATGTGATTAATCTATGACTTATAGGATGTAAAAGCAAATTTTTGTAAACATAGAATAGCATTTTGTCACAATATAATAAACACACAAAGCATATTCTTAACTGTCATCTGTGATAATTATGACTGAGTCTGGAATTATTGTGAATCATTACTTTTTCTAAAATGTATGTATTAGCTAAAAGTCATTATAATATTACAATTACTTTCCCTTTATCTTCTTTGCATTTGAACAATTTTTAACTTACATGGTTTTGTGTAATTAGATTTTCTGCATACATTTTAATCATTCTAATCATGCATAGAAATTTTTGAAATTACATAGAATTGTAATGATCTGTGAACTCTCATATTCCAATATTCTTTCTTATGTGTTTCTCAGTATTATTTATGGCAAAAATCATTAAGAATCAAAATGTCTTTATTATGCATCTATAAATAAAAGGCAATATAAAAATACAAAGAATATATATTAGTGAAATAATCAACCATTTGAATACATCTAGATATCCATAAAAGGGAATTTTTGACTGGATATGGTGGCACATGCCTGTAATCCAAGTACTTTGGAGGTAGAAACAGGAGGATAACAGGTTCATAGTAACTTAGGAAGACTTTGTTTCAAAACAAAAAATAAAAGGCCTGGAGGAACTGCTCAGTGATAGAATGCTCTTGGGTTTAATCTCAATACCACAAAGAAAGGGAAGAGGGCATTATTTGTGCAACAATAATAACCGCATACTTATATTACCACAAAAATTTCAAAAATATACTTGAATAAAGGTTATAAAGTCTATCTCAATTCTTATATATATATATATTTTTACTTTTATTAGTGAATTATAATTAGCCATCATTGTGAGGTTCAAAGTGATACAAACAGACATGCACACACCACTTGATATCTTTCCTTCCCCTTTTTACCTCACTCCTGCCCATCTCCCTGTTTGCGTTACTGAGATTGGTAATGATACCTTCATTTATGGACATAGCATTATGTAAATTGTTTCTTCCATTTTAGTTCTGTTTATACTGAGTTCCTTTTAAAATTTTTAGAAAAATAAGGTATCACTATTAAACTCATAAAAATTGTGGTAAATATCTTTCTGTTAAATAGTTAAGGCATATATATTCATTTCAACCAAATGGTAGGAAAAGTATTTCTAAATATAGTTCAGGATCTTCTCATACAATTTTTTCATGCATTTCCACAAATATTTCCTTCTCCTCATATGCTTTTGTCTTTATCTGTCTTAACTGTCAATTACAGAACCTAATATGTATCTCAAAGTTAAATATATTACTGAATATTAGACTCATCTTATTTTCAAATTGTTACCAGAAATCATCTTGTGGAGTTATCCAGTGGAGTTATCTGTGACAATATCATGCTCTGACTGAAATGATTGAGACAACATCCCTTCTTTCTGAATTCAGGTCCTGCCCTACAGTCCTCTCTGTGCTCTTAGCATCTCTGGGAATTTAGTTTCTGTATCCTTGGAGCTCCCAGAATACTGATTCACAACTCAATTATATGGTATTCTATATTCCTTCCAGCTTTCTTTACATTGTAAACTCTTTTTAGGGAATAGATGTATAAAGTATTTATCTTTATATTTTTAGAAGTTATCAGAGCTACTGTCACATAAGGAGCATTTGTTAATTTTAGATGAATAAATATACTAAACATGACAATTTAATGTCTATCATTTTTACATTGATATAAATAATTGGCAGTAAGTCTGTTTAATGTATATTTAGAAAATCTAAGTATTTGAACAAGTGTCTAAATTAATTAAGAGAGCTATACCTATATTATATCTGTATTATGATGGTAAATAAAAATATGGTTACAAAGCATAAAGGAATTCTCTATGGAATTTATTGTAAGGATAAGAATGCTTTGTCTTGAGAGAAATACTAATACCTACTTTAATAGATATGTTGTAAAATATACCATACAAGAACAAAAAATATAAAACCACAATAATTTATGCTGCCTCTCAAATATTTACTTACATTGTTATAAATGCTAACAATCAGCCACAAAAGGGAGAATATTGTAGTTTTTGCCACTAAAATCAACCAATAAAATATTCTGAAAATGTAAAGTATCAAAAATAACACTAGTTTTTTGAATAAAGTGTCCATAAATGGTCTTTCAATAAATCGTCTTTTATCTCTTGAATAAAAGAATATTGGAAGGTAAAATAGAAAAATATATCTTAAAGTGAATTTGCTTCAGGAAAGTTTTGTTGTGCAATTTTCAAATCTTAAATAAAATTATGAATTCATCAGCTTCATGATAGGTCACCATGACCTATGTAGAAAATAAAATGTAGCATTAAGGAAGATTTCTCAATCCACCATTAAATAAGTGAATAGCCATAAGCAATATGTTAAATGCCTTTATCTCGAGATCAGTTTTTCTATTTATAAACTGAAAATACTATTACTTACAGTTTTACTAGGAGAAGTAAATGAAATAGGATGAACTAGATCAAGGCTCTTCCTTGCACATAGACCAGTTAGAATACATTATATTAAATAAAATCTAACCTGATAACAATTTTGTGTTTAAATCAGATTGTACTACAATTCTAATTTCTAGTACTTGCATATTGTTCATTTTGAGAGAATATGCTTACATGGGTTTATACTTTCTTCCTAAGGAGTTGTTTATTATTTGGCCAATAAAATCCAGAACCAAGTATGCAATTGTATCTGGTTGGTATTAGAGCATTTCTCATTCTCAAAACAAATACCTCTATCATTTTTTCTTGTATTTTTAACAGTTGTGAAAATTTGAAATCACACCCTTTATCATAAATGTTTTTCTCAATAATTTCCTCAGTTTTCAGCTTGACCAAAGTTTATTTTTCTTAAAGAAGGGTAGATCAACTTTGTATTTTCATAACCCAAGTAAGTATTGCTATGTAAATTGCTTGTACTAACCTTATTGAAGGTGTGTTAATAGAAAACATAGAGTTCTATTTATTATAAAAATATATTACCCATTTGTCTAAACTTTCAAC
The DNA here is from genome assembly GCA_004027655.1 of Graphiurus murinus. Taxonomy (NCBI): domain Eukaryota; kingdom Metazoa; phylum Chordata; class Mammalia; order Rodentia; family Gliridae; genus Graphiurus; species Graphiurus murinus. The sequence continues at coordinate 24,249 of PVLC010004841.1, read as the reverse complement.
AATTTATCCTCTTTTTTTGGGTCAATATCTCAGTCTTTCTTTCCAACACCTCCTTCTCATAGTGAGCGATTGCAGATCTGTTTTATCATCCCATCCAACACCAAGACTTTTTGATTTCTAACCTTCTTGCCCTCTTCATTGTTAATGAATTTATTCAATCCATGTCTAGCACTAGCCATCAGTTTGATACACTTAGGGAATATTACTGTTTTATCAACAAAAATGACTAACTCAAGCATCCCTTCTTTTATCAGAGTTTTCTCTAGAAAAGAAAAATTGACTGTTGGAGGTGGGAAAATGAAGCATCTTTTAAGAATCTGGTAATAAAAGAAATATTACCTGTGCTATATTTTGTTAGTTACATGGTTTTAAATTTTTATTTATTAAAAAATCCAAGTCTATAAGTACACATGCAAATCTTACTCTTAATTAAACAAACCAGTTAACAAAATATCTCTAATTATAATCACAAATTTTTCATCAAAATTAAAAGCAAAATATGCATACATATCCAGAGTTATAAAAATGGCCACATGCCAGTAATTAATCAATCATTATAATTATGTTCTTTGAAATTAAGATACATTTTATGTTGTAAACCATGACACTAACTTTTTGAATTATCCATCAAAAACTTTAAGGAATAAAAAATGTATAACCATATGGCAAAAACCAAGCTAATCTTATCATTTGAATATATAATATTTTCCCTCTGTTACATTTTCATGTATAATAAATATGCATTCTTTTTTTGCTATGGTGTATCTCATTCATAAGAATTTGACAAAAGTGACTCAATCTGCATTAAGAAAAATTCAAAGCTCCTTTCATTATGATTCAATGTGTTAATACAAGCATCTCACAATCCTACAATCATTTTTCAAAGCTATCATTCATTGAATAACAGTGGTTCTAATGATAATTCCTTTGGCCCAATTTTTAAATCTAATTGATACAAATAGAAACTATCTTCCCTTACAGACTTAACAGGGCCATATATATGTAATAATTTAATTTGAATTAATTTATATTCAAGGTATGCTTATTTGGATTAATGTAAAATTAGATTGTCATATTTGAAATATGAGAAATATCTTTAGCGATTTTTAAATAATAAAGTAATTGATTTTGTATAATCATCAAAATGGAAAAATCTCATTTCTTTCCATTTTTTTCTTATCCATCAGTTACTTAGTTACCAAATTTTTTTCACCTGCTTCCCTTATATCTGGCATTTCTTCCTGATTCTACTTTATTGATACTATCTAAAATAAACATCCTCATTTGCCCTATTATTGTGGTTGTTAATTGGACTGATTGTATTTGATCTATTAAAATAGAGAACTAATATTTATCTTTAAATAATTCTAATCTAATCAATGTTCTTCCATCTTATATGCTTTATATTTTACATTCTTACCAGAAAAAATATTTTACAGTTCTTATTCCTGCATGAAATAGTCTTAATAATCATGCCTTATCTTAATTTTTCCTTCAAACATCTCTTCCTGCCTACTTCAACAAAATCAGTATCCCAAAAGGTCTTTGAGAAAATACAGTATCTCACAACTTGCAATATTCTTTAAATATTCTGTTATTTATGCCTATATTCTGTTTTTCTGGTAATCTTCTTCTTTACATTATAGGTTCTTTTTTTTTTTTTTTTTTTTTTTTTTTTTTTTTTTTTTTTTTTTTTTTTTTTTTTTTTTTTTTTTTTTTTTTTTTTTTTTGCAGTGCTGGGGATTAATCGCATTCTACCTCCAAAATACACCCCTAGCCCTATTTTGTATTCTTTAATTTTGAAACACTATCTCACTAAGTTGTGGCAGACCTCACTAAGTAGCTAAGGCTGTCCATGAACTGGGATCCTCTGGTCTCAGTCTCCCAAGTATTGAGATTACAAGTGAGTGCCAACATGTCCGGCCACTATACGTTCTTTATACTACATTCTTCTATATTCTTTTATAACTAGTAAAGTTTTAATTCACCGGTACTTAAGTTATTCTTATTTCTACATCTCAAAAAATGCATTCAGCAGGGCGTGGTGGCGCACGTTTGTAATCCCAGCATTTGGGAGGCTGACACTGGAGGATCCAGGTTCACGGCCAGCCTTAGCAACTTAATTTAACATTTTTAGTTATTATCTACTTTTCCACAAAAAATGGGAAGCAGCCAATACCATGCATCTTATCCTCCTTTTTTCCTTTTATTTGCATAACATTAAATTAATCTACTGTTTTGTACATACTGAAACTCTTTTTGATGCATAATAGTTTATGTATGATACAATCATATTTGGAAGAAAAGGTATTGATACTCCCAATTTTATGTTATAGTATGCTATGTATCATTCAGTGAAAATGTAAAAATATTTTAATTGTGGCCTTTGAGAGTTTCCAATCTATAATGCTCTTTCGGTGATAGCAAAAAATCAAAACAAACTAATAAATAGAATTTATACTTCCCATGTATTGCATAATTATATGATATAGGTTTGTGCTTAATTCTGAAGCTATAAAATTTATATTTGAAGTAACTTTTGGGTTAGAAGTTAATTCTTTAAAGAATAACACAATATCTGATGAGCAAGTAATATTTCTAGTAATTTTATTACTGAAAATTAATTTTACATTCTCATAAATAAGTCAAGTTCAGTTCAATGTGGGTTTTCCACCCTATTGTATTTGTTTATTTCTTATTTTAGGTCAATAAATGTGTCTGAATTCTAAAGTAAATTAAATATGATAAATGGATAAAATTTTCTTTTTCAGTTGTCTCTATTTAGTTTGCCAAATACATTTTTATTCTCGTATTCCCCATCTTTTCTCTAACTTTGCTTCAAGTGATCCCTTGTTTATAGCAACCTAGTAAAGGACCATGGCAGGAGAAACAGATACTTTTTCATTTGTTATTCTTACCATAATTTATCTTCCTAAACCCAATTTCTGAAACACAATTTTTGTTCATCAATTATTTTTCATTTTCTCTATTCTATGTGTGTCTTTTCTCTTATTTTCCATCTCTATTTATATATCTACACACACAAACACACACTGACCCTTCAGGAAGAAATATATATATATATATATATATATATTCTTTTGGCCCTCATTCTGTCTTAATTTTTTTCTTTGTAAGTATTTTGGCTAAGCAAATTTCAGTCATATGTATATTGACAATATATTTTGGAGTATTATTTGTTAGTTGTTAAACCCTTAAATTTAAATTGTATTTCAAACCACCATTTGAAACATATTATACATAACTGTTATATTTATTTTTGCAATAAAACTGAATTTAAAATAATACAGTTGAACCCCTAGTGGAAGAAAAGGTTATGTTAACAGCTTCATTTTTAAAGTTGGCTTTCTTTTCTTTTACACAGCATGACCACAGCTTTCAAATGCATTTTGCTTCTGGCAATGCCAACTTTTACCTATCATTTCTGATTAAAAATCATGTGTCCCTTGTGTGTGTGTCCGTGCACACCTTACTAGAATAGTAGAGAAACATGTTTTCTATTTATATTTCATTTTATCATTTTCTCTTTCCAGAAAAATATAATATTGGAGATTTCAGAGAATAAGCAACTTTACAGAGAAATAAAACTTCATGTATATGTAATATATATTACATGTGTATAATATATCAATTATATCAATTAAGGTAAGTCAGAACTCGACTATATTTTTTGATTTTGATAAATATATGTGTGGATATTTTCACTCACTAAAAGCAATAGTTGAAATTGTGATGTAGACTATATATTTATTTTTTCATTCATTCATTCCTTCATTTATTATTGTGGTACTGGGGATTGAACCCAGGGTCATTCTACCTCTGAGCTATAACCCCCAGCCATACATATTTTATTTTGAAAGAGTTATTCACTAAATTGAAGAGTGCCTCACTAAGTTGCTGAGACTTGCTGAAAACTTGTGATTCCCCTGTCTCAACCTCCCAAATACTAAGATTTCAAGACAGTCCAGCCTGTCTTTTGTTTTAAAGGAAATTATCTCAATGTCCCCAATAACTGACAAATGATCTTATTCATCATTACACAAATGGAAAATATAAAAAATAGTAAAATGAGAAGTATTATTTTATTACATATTTCATTATCATAATTTAGTGAAATTAATGATTAGAATATTTGCCTTTCCTATATAAAATAAAAATTATAAAATTGTAATAATTTATCATTATCTGTTAATGATATGTATTTAATATACCTTTGATATAGTCCATATACCCATTTAGAATATTCTAAATATGTAATAACCTACAAAATAATTATTTGTTTAATTTTAATTTTTAATGTTTACATCTGTCTCTCTAAATGCCATCTGGAAACTCTTAGGAAAATAGAATCCTTAACAGATCTTCATTTCCTGTATCATTGATTCACTATATCATCTTTCAGAGCTTTTCATCAGGCACATAAAACAATATTCAAAAAAAGAAAAGCATATGCTTTCTATATTTTAAAACTAGTGATTTCTTTTTAAAAAAATCCCTAGCACAGAGTTGAGTAAGATGTGAGTTAGGTAAGGACACATTTGATGGGGGAACTTCTCTTAAAGCAGACTGTACTCTTTTCTACTCTTCATTAAAGATCTGAAGTATGTCAAACCTACTCATTTTTTTCTTTGATTTATGCCACTTACTTGATAGAAAGCTCCAGTAAATTGAGATATATCAATCAGAGTGATTCTTGACAAATTAGCAGCAATATAAAATTATTTTATTGCATATAATATAAATTTTTATAAAATATGAATTTTTAAAGCAGAAATATGATCTTTACCATCATATGTCAGTCACTGGAAATGACAAAGTGAATCTACTTGGTCATTTTATGTTAAAAGAAAAAATTGACTATAAATCGATTTTGTTTTTGGAAAATAGACATATTTAAGTCTTAAAATACTCTTCAAGTAAAGAATGGCATGAATTTTTTGGATGGATAATTATCTTTAGAAACTAAGACTTTTCTGGTTTTGCTAAGAAAAATATAATTGAAACTAAAATAAAGTAGCATTTATATGACATTGTATACTATAGAGTGAATCTTGTAGAAATTGTATGTTTTTTTTTCTAAAATCGATAGGTTGAAATCTAATCCTCAATACTATGGTATTTGGAGGTTGGTCCTTTTGGAGGTGAACAGTTCCTCAGAATAAAGTGCTTCTTACTGGGATTAATACACACAGTTAAAGAACACCAGAGACAAACTCAGTCCTTTCATTGTGTGAGGACACAGCAAGAAAGTGCTTTTTAAGAATCACAAAAAGTGCCTTCACCAGACACAAAATCTGCTAGTACCCTGATCTTGGACTTTCTAGCTATGAGAACTGTGAGATACAAATTTATGCTTCTTATAGGTTAGTCTATTATTTTGTTTATAGAAGCCTAAATAGTCTAAGACACTAGGATCTTGGAAAATTCTCGTTGCTCAAGGAACTTATGTCAATTATCTTGGTCAAATTTCTCAGTGTCATAATCCAAAAAACTGACCACACAACTTAGAGGAAGGAAGATTTATGTGTTCATAGTTTTTGGAGATTTAGAGGTTCAGTCCATGTCAGGCTTGGTTTACAGAGCTCAGATCATGGTAGAGGGAAGAAAAGAGAAGAGAAGAGAAGAGAAGAGAAGAGAAGAGAAGAGAAGAGAAGAGAAGAGAAGAGAAGAGAAGAGAAGAGAAGAGAAGAGAGGAGAAGAGAAGAGAACTGTATATAATCTACAAGGCCATACCTCCAGGGACACCTCCTTAGCAATGAATCCCTACTTCCAACATTGCTGTCTTTTTTCTGTAAGTTTAAGGGGGGTATTATAAATCCAAACCATTATACTCTGCCCCTGCCCCCTAGGCCTCATAGCCACCTCACAATGGAAAATGCATTTAGTCCATCTCCAAGAGTTCCTATAATCTTTACAGTTCCAACACTACTCAAAAGTCCAAAGTCCAATGTCTACACAAGATAAACTCTTGTTTGTGAGTCCCTACATGAATCTAAAGTACAATTGCACAGAGGAAACAGTTGTATCCCAAAAGGGAGACAAAGGTATTTAGAGGGAAGGAATGATATCAAACAGTGTGGAAATACAGTAGAGCAAGAATTTAATTCTTCATCTCCATTTCTGAAATTTTGGGGCCATGGTGGTGAGATAAAATCTCCAAGGGTCTTGGCAGCCTTGCCCCTACAGCCTGGTTGATTGCAATGCATAGTATACTAGATCTTTTAGCCTGTCTATATGACTAACAACTTTTAGCCTTTGTTTGCAGTTGTTCCACATTTATGGCATCTCTAAATCTTAGAGATTTGTGGTGCAATCTTGTTTTTACTCTCAGAGCTTCACAAATTGTACCAGTTGGGCCTACTTACAGATCTTCCAACCCTATCAAATATTGCCTTGATTCCTAGGCCTTCCTTTGAAGTCTGGGGGGAAGCCTCCAAGACATTTGCAGGACAAGCATAACATGAGCACTGCAATCAACTGCCAGAAGAAAATGTAGTTATATCTTCTTTAATCACTGATGCTGGACCTTTTTCTCTCACAGCAGCCAGGACCCAACTCCACCTGGGTTACTGGCCTAGCCTCCATTATGAACACTCTTGTTCTTTCTTCTCATCCTCTTACTTTCTCCCTCAGCACCATCTCTCTGGGCCTATTTTACACATAAGTGTCTGGCCAAATTACAAATCCATATAATCTCTCTGATTTATTTTTTGCTTCTGAAATTCAGTATCACTGAATGTACACAGCAATATCCCTAATGCAGTATGGTACTTTGCTGTTTTGAGATTTTGTCTACCAGCTTAATCAGTACATCATCTTTAAATTTGGCCTCATGCAAAATTTCAGGACACAGGCAAAATGCTTATAAATTATTTGCCAGAACATAACACCTGTGGCTTCTACTTCATTTTCTTATGAATTCCTCTTTGTCCTCCAAAATTTCCTGAACACAATCTCTACCACTCACATTTTTATCCACATTCTGGTCTTTCCAAAGTCCTCTCACAAAACAGTTCCCAAAATTTACAATCCATGTGATTAGACATATAAATGCAGTCACCTCATTTCTCTAATATGAATTTCTGTCTCAGTCAACCTTTTCACTTCTGTAATCCAAAACAATTGACTGTACAACATAGAAAAAAATTGCTGGCTCAGTTTTTGGAGATGTAGAGGTTAGGTTCATGTCAGGTGGTTTGTGGAGCTCAGGTCATGGTGGAAGGAAGCCAAGAGAGGGACAGCACTCAGTTGTGCTCTCTCACAACACAGAGGTTAGAAGGGGGGTGGGAGAGAGAGAGAGAGAGAGAAGAGAGAGAGAGAGAGAGAAGAGAGAACGAGCGTGCGCACAGGAAGGAGACGACCTTTTATATCCCCAAGGCCATAACCCCAGAGGTCACTCCTTAGTCACCAAGCCCTACTTCCAACATTGCTACCTTGCTTTCAAGAGAATAATATGGATCCTCTAAATCCAAATCATCAAATCATTACACCAATTAAGATCAATTAAGTCTAGGCCATATAGCTGGTATCAGTAAATTTAAAATTTAAAAATTTATATATATTTTGTATCCTCTCAGATTATAATGGATTAAAATTAGAATTAACAGGAAATATGATGCAGAAGAAATATATCCATATATAGCAAATGAAAAAACCACTTTTGAATGAGAAATGAATCATAGGAGAATTAAGAGAAGAAATTTAATAATTCATTAAAATGGTGACACAATTTACCAAAATCTCTTGGAAACTTTTTTTTTCCCAGTACTGGGGATGGAACCCAGGGGCATTATACCTCTGAGCTACACCCTTAGTCCTATTTTTTATTCTTTATTTTGAAACAGGGTCTCACTAAGTTGCAGATGGCCTCACTAAGTAGCTGAGGCTGGCTTTGAACCTGTTATCCTCCTGTCTCAGCCTCCCATGTTCTGGAATTATAAGTGTGCACCACCATGCTCGGCTTCTTGGACACTTTGAAGGTGCTCTTAGGAGGAAAATTCATAGCGTTAAGAGCCCACAATAAACAACAACAAAAACACAAATAAAAAACACAGGAAGATTTCAAATAAATAATCTAATGATGCATCTTAAGGTCTTAGAAAAACAGAAACAAGCTAACACTAAAGTAGGTAGAAAGCAAAAAATAATTAATATTGGAACAGAAATTAATAAATTAGAGAATCAATAACAACAAAAAAAATCAATAAAAAAGGAAGTATTTTAGAAGATAAGTAAGATTCACAAACCCTTATCCAACATAATCAAAACAAAGTGAGATATAATACAAATAAAATAAGACACAAACAGGGAGACATTACCACAGACACTATGGAAATTCAGAGGGTCATTCTAAAATATTTTGAAAATACATAGTCCAACAAATCAAATATTTTAAAAAATTAACAAAGTTATTAATAAATAAAACCTATCTAAACTGAAACAAAAGATTATCCTTAAACAGATTAATAAAAAGCAATGAAAATAAAATAGCAATTAAAACCCTCTAATAAGTAGAAACAAGGTCTCAATAAATTCCCAGCTGAATTCTACAAAACCTTTAAAAATAATCTAAGCCTTATGACTCTAAATGTAATTCATAAAATAGAAACAGATGGAATACTCTCAAACTATGAAGCCAGTGTCACCTTGATAACAAAACCAAATAAAGATACCTCAAGGAAAGAAAAATACAGACCTTGATGAATATAGAAGCAAAAATTATTAATAAAACACCAGAAATTCACATTCAAAATGACATCAAAAAGAGAGTAGATCATGACCAAGTCGGTTTTATTCCAGGGATAAAATTTCTCCCATTACACAAAAGTCAATAAACATAATTAATCACGTAGCACAATGAATGAAAAAAAGTATTATTGTCTTAATAGATATAGAAAAAAGAACATTTGATAAAACCAACATCTAATGCTTAAAAACAATGAGGAAACTAGGCATAAAAAGTACATATATTATAGACCCCAAAACCAACATCATATTGAATGGGGAAGAATTGAAAGTATTTCTTCTGAAATAAGGAACAAGATAAGGATGTCTTTACCAGCACTGGTTTTAATACAGTTCTAGGCATAAATATAAGACAAAAGGAGGAAATAAAAGGGATACAAATAGGGAAAGAGGTAAAATTGTCTCTATTTATAAATGGTAAACTCCTTAGAAAATTAAAAAAACTAAACCAGAAGATGTCTAGAACTGATATTCAAATTTAGCAATGCAGCCAAATACAAAAATCTACTCAAAAGAATCAACACTAACAAGGAATCCACTAAAAAAAAATGTGGAAAACAAGTTCACAATAGGTTAAAAAAAAAGAATAGAATATTTGGGTATAAATCTAACCAAGGAAGTATAAGACTTTTACAATGAAAATTGTTGAACAATGAAAAAGAAATTGAAGAAAACCTTAATAAATGAAAAGACCTCCCATGCTCTTAGATAGGCAATACAAACATTACCAAATGTCCCTACTAGCTACGCATGGTGGGACACTCTTGTAATTCCACTACGTGGGGGGCTGAAATAGGAGGATGTCAGATTCATGGCCAGCCTCAGCAATTTGGTGAGGCCCACCTCAACAAAGTGAGACCCTATTTCAAAATATAAAATAAAATAGGACTGGGGATGTAGCTCAGAGGTACAATGTCCCTGATTTTAATCCTATTATCAACAAAATAATAATAATAATAATAATAATAATAATAATAATAATAATAATAACAACAACAACAATAGCCATACTACCTACTCTCCAGGTTCAATGCAATTTCTATTAAAAATACCAATGGCATTCTTTGTGTGTGTGTGTGTGTGTGTGTGTGTGTGTGTGTGTGTGTATGGTACTGGGGATTGAACCCAGAGACATTCTACCTTCGAGCTACACCCCCAGCCAGATTTTATTTCTTATTTGGAAACAGGGTCTCGCTAGGTTGATAAGTCTCACTACTTGCTGAGCCTGTCCTCAAACCTGTGATCCTCCTATCTTGGCCTCCCAAGTACTGGGATTACAAACATGTGCCACCATGTGTGGCCAGTGGCATTCTTCACAGAACTAGAGAAAATGGTCCTTAAATCTTATTGAAGAACAAGACTGAGAATAGTTAAAGCAATTGTGAACAAAAAGAACCATGCTGTATGCATTAAATCACTTGATGTCAAATTATATTTTAGAGCTTTTATTAAAAAAATCATGACATTGGCACAAGACATATAGAAATAGGAGATACAGAAATAAATGCATAGACTTATATCCAGTTGAATTTTTTCCCAGTTGATTTTTGATAAAAGATATAATCAAGAAAATGATATACTCGAGAAAAAATAACCTTTTCAACAAATGGTGTGGGAAAACTGAATATTCATATGTAGAAGGCTGAAATTCGATCCCTACCTCTCATCCTACACAAAGACCAACTCAAGATGAATCAAAGACCAAGAAATTAGACTATGAACTATGTGATTATGAGAAAGAAAATAAAAGCATAGAGCCAACTTTCTATCATACAGGCACTGTTAGAGACTTTCTCAGTAATATCCCCAAAGCTCAAAAATTAAAATCAAGAATAAATAAATATGAAGACATCCAATTAAAAAAATCTACCACAAAGAAAACTACCAAAAGTCCACAAATAGAGCCTACAGAATAGGATAAAACCATTTCCAGCTCCTTATTTGATAGAGGACTACTATCTAGAATATATGAAGAACTAAGAACTCAAAAACTTTACAATAAAAGATAACTAAATAAAAATGGGCAATAAAGCTGAATAGACACTTCAGTAAAAATTATAGTTAGCCAATAACTATATGAACAAAAAAATCAACGTCAAATCAGAGAAATGCAACTAAAAAAAATACTGAGAACTACAGTAATAAATGCATGCTCATGTTCATAGCAGCACAATTCACAATAGCCAAATTATGGAACCAACCCAGATGTCCATCAAAAGATAAACGGATTATAAAATTATGTGAAATACACACAGTGGAATTCTACTCAGCAACAAAGAAAAACAAGCCAGGTATGGTGGCACACACTTGTAATCCCAGCATTCAGGAGGCTGAGACCAGAGGATCCGGGTTCGAGGCCAGCCTCAGCTACCTAGTGAGGCACCCCGCAACTTAGCAACACCTGGTTTCAAAATAAAGAATAAAAAATAGGGCTGGGGATGTAGCTTGGAGGTAGAACGCCCCTGAGTTCAATCCCCAATACTGCAAAAAAAAAAAAAAAAGAAAAACAAAATTATGACATTTGCAAGAAAATGGAAGAATCTGAGATCATTATGTTAAGTGAGATTAGTCAGTTACAGAAAGTGAAGGTTCATATGTTTTCTCTAATATGCACAAGAGTAATTGGGATACAAGAGGAACTCCAGATAATGGAAGAGAATCCTCAGTGGATCCACGGAAATCATCTAAGGGAAAGGAAGGTGGAAAACTAAGGTTCATTAATGGAAATGCTACCATTGACTTTATGTACCTATATGAACATACCAACGTCAATCTCAGTACTCCGTATTGGGATGGGGGAAATGGGCAGGTGGAGAGAGGAGCCACCAAGTGCTCTGTGCAAGTATGTCATTGTCAACATGATTTACATTATGATGTGAGACTATAATGCACTATTAAAAGCATATTGTAAAAAAAATAAACTGCAATCCCACCTAACTCCTTTTAGAACGGCACCCTCGAAAGCAAAGAAGCTGATTTAACCGAAGGGGTTGGACGGGGGGGGGGGGGGTTACACTAATGTATATCAAGGTCACTCACTAAACTGAACTTAAGAGGGAGGGAGGGCGAGGGAGCGGGGTGGGAATTTGGGGAAGGGGTCAAATGAGAATTGTGAGCACATGTATCGTTATCAATTTGTACCTAACAAGGATGTATGCTTACAATGTATGCATAAAAATAAAAATTAAAAAAAATAAAGAGAACTAGGAAAGCCAAAATAAAAAGAATACAAGCAATAAATCCTGGGAATGGTGGCACACCCTTGTAATCCCAGTTCTTGGGAGACTGAAACAAGAGGATCACAGGTTCGAAGCCAGCTTGGCAATTTAACTAGATCTTCCGCAACTTAGTGAGACCCTGCTTCCAAATAAGAAATAAAATTGGACTAGGGGTGTAGCTCAGGAGTAGAATGCCCCTGGTTTCAATAGTCAGTGCCACAAAAAAAAAAAATAGAAGCAATAATAAATGCTTGCAAGGATGAGGGGAAATATAAACTCTTATATACTGCTGGTGGAATTATAAGTTATTATAACCACTATAAAGATCTGTTTTTTCCTCAGAAAACAAGCAATAGAACCACAATGTGAACTAACTATACCACTCTACAATATCTTTCCTAAAAAAACTAGTTAGAATACCATAGTGATACATGCATACCCATGTTTATAGAAGAATAGTTTCTAATAGCCAAGTTATGGAACCAAGCTAGGTGTCTGTCAACAGATGAATGGATAAAGACAATGTGGTATAGACATAGCACGATTCTACTCAGCTATAAAGCAAAACAAAATTATGACATTTACAGACAACTGGAACTTGAGATAATTATGCTAAATCAGATTAATCTCAGAATGCCAAATATTATATATTTTCTCTCATATGTGGATGGTAAATAGAAGACAGGACACATATGGAATTTAAATAATGCAGATAGAGAATTGTAGAGTTGTAGAAAGGTTAGGGGAGAGAATTAGGGAGGGGCCAAAGGAAGACTGAAGAATAAAACAGTTCAAGAGATTATTATCAATCTCATTAATGTGTACAGAGGTAAAGGGGGAGTAGGGTGTGGAGGGAAATACAAAAAGAGCTTTATGCATATATTTTAATTGCATTGAGTCACACTATAATGTATATTTGCAATGCACTAAGAAAATAATCTCAAAAAGAAAATAGAATTCATATATTATGAATTTTTTCACTTGATTTACAAGAGCTACATAAAGTTCTTCACTATTTTACTTCATAAAAAAGATTCTATTTTATCAATTAGGTGATATTATCCAATAAAGTACATTTTTACTTCCTATATATTATACTTTGAATAAATCTGCATCTTAGAAATGATTAAAAATAAATATAAAGAGCACTTGTATAAAACTACATCTTCAGGACAAACAACATCAGCAGATGATTTTTTTAACTTGAGGTCAAATAAACATAAGAAAATAAAGTTAGCCAGTGGTAGCATGTATTCATGCAGTATATTTTTCATAATGAATTGTAACTTTCCATTCAAAACCCACAATGTCAACATGTCACTTGTGATTTTAAAAAACATTGTGATACTTTCACAAACAAGTAAAAATTCCTCTTCTAAATACTTTAGATGATGAAATGTTGAAAAACAAATTTTTATAAGCACACCTACTGTTTTCTCATTTTAAAATAAACTGTGATGCCCTTAGCAAGTATTAATACATTAAATATAGCCTTTTCCTTTTGTTTATAAAAATGCTCAATTTTCTCCTACTTTTATAACTTCTCATATAATAAGAAAAGCAAGCATTAATATCAACTAATATGGAAGATGTGCCATTTAGCTTGCTTTAATTACTATGACTAAAAATCTGAAAATATTGTTCCTGGTTGTTAGAAGCTAGCTCTACAGAGGAATTTCCTGTAAGATATTTCTTTCTCATGCCACATAATATTCCCACAAGCTCACAGGTCATAGGTCAGCTTTATTTGCTATTTTAGAATAATTCTCCCATAGTAATTTAATCCAAATGTTTTTCAAGTTTCATGAAATACTAATTGTGTCCCTTGTTGTTTCTTTTCAAATTAATTTAGAAAGAAGTACAAGGGTAGAAGTACTGGGGTAACTCATTCCTGCCATAGGCAGGATGTCTCTGATGAGTGTTTAGCTTAAAGACCATCCAGTAACCTACCTAGACAAAGTTTCCTTAAAAACTCTACTACAGACAGAGAATTTATCTGTGTAACAGTTATTTTCCCCTTTAGTTTTTCACAAATATCAGAGCTCAGGTTGATAGTGCTTCTGGTCTCCATTTTCCTCCTTCCCAACGAGAAGGCCTTCTGATAAATCACTTGCATATCTATTTTCATTTAAGGGCTTTTCTGTGGATTTGTGCTAACAAAATAATATATGTATAAGAGAAGAAACAAAAATAAAAGCACATATTGCATAATTCTACTTGTGAAAAATATTCAGAATAGGCAAATCCGTACTTACAGAATACACATAAGATGAAGATGCATTAGATAGAAAAATGGGAGTGAGGCTGAGTGTCATCTTTCGTGTTTGTAATTCCAGCACTTAGGAAGCTGTGCCAAGTGGATCACAGTTCCAGGCCAGGCTCAGCAACTTAGTGAGACACTATTTCAAAATAAAAAATAAAAATTGCTAATGGTACACATCATAGGTAATATGACCCTGGGTTTTATCCCCAGTTCCAAAAAAGAAAAGAAGAAAAGAAAGAAAGAAAAAAAGAAAGAAAGAGACAAAGAAGAGAGAGGCTCTTTAAACTATATTTTCATAATACATGTGGAATTTCATTTCTTAGGTTTGATGAAATTAAATAGGTGTCGAGTTAAATCAAGAACTAATTACCTTGAATGTTTCATTATCTTCATATATTTAGACTTTCTCATTTGAAGAAATCAAATGTTATTGTTTGATGATGAAGATTAGAATGTACATTTGACCATAGTTCTTCAGATTCCTTTCAAACTACAATTCTTCTAGTTACACACTTAATAATTTTGAAGTTTATGTGGTATTTTATTACAGATTTAATGGTCAACTTTATTATTTTAATAAATTATATATTATAAAATAATCCCACATATAATAACATAGACTACTTATTTCATGTGGAATCACTGCAAATATTTAAAAATAAATGTCAGTCTATCTTTAAAAATAAGTGTCAGTCTGTCATTCCTGTACATTTTTATTTTATTATGGAATTTGCTCATGATTCCTCAAGAGGGCCTATCTGGTCTTAATTAAGTCCCAGATGGCCTGAAGGCTGACCTAGCAAAAAGTGCCTGTAACATTTCTCTGGAGAAAATCTGGTCTATTTTCTAATTTTGTTGTTCTGTGAAAATCTTTGGGGTTTTTTGGTATTTACTGAGCACACTTATGATGTTAATATACAGGTAATAAGCACTTGATTCCCATAGAGCTTTACAATTGATGTAGCATTAATTGTTCACTTTTAAAGCCTCTCATTTCTGTATCAATTCTATAATGGAGAAAAATGTTTGCTAACAATATTTTAACAAACATAAAAATATTAACATTTAAGCTGGGCATGGCATGCTTATAATCCCAGCATTTGGGAGGCTGAGACTGGAGGATCCGGGTTTGAGGCCAGCCTCAGCTACCTAGTGAGGCACTCCTCAACTTAGTGAGACCCTGTTTCAAAATAAAGAATACAAAATATAGGGCTGGGGTTATAGCTTGGAGGTAGAATGCCCCAGAGTTCAATCCCAAGTACTGGAAAAAAAAAATTAACATTTTATCATTTCATCACCTTTGAAATACTTTCCTAAGGAGTGATTGTAATTATGGAAATAAATGTTTATTAGAGTCTAAAAATTTTCTTTTTTCAAAAGTACATATTAAGACCATGTCATAAATTTTTCTTCATAGGTGTTTTTAGAATTATGACTGAGCGATATCAATTGGCTACCATTTACAGAGAAACTTTAACATTTACATTCCTTTATCCCAATTTAATTCCCATATTACGACATGTGAAACTGTAAGGTTTACATATGTAAAAGTAATTCTTCTTTTTGACCAGGGATAACATAAATATCAAATCTCATAAAGCATCCATTTTAAATTAAGCATATTAAATTGTAAGAACAATTTGTATTTTTTAGAAAAAATATCAAGAAACCTGATGATTAACACGAAGGAGAGAACATGTATGTTCATGGCTATAGTTTTATGAAACCCCCAAATTACTGTAGAAGGTCTACAAATGTTTGAACAGATTAAACTAAAAAGAAGCAGAAGGAATTTCAATAGAGGATATATCACAATACATTTCTCAAAACTAAAAAAAAAAAAATCATGTAAAAATGTTGCAGATGCAATAGAACGTATGTTTTATGGACATATGTGAAAGGGTTTTAAGGAAGGAGGAATATACTCTACCTTATAGAATATAAGAGAAAATTGGCTTCCAGAACAGATTGTGTCACCCTTGATTGTGAATAGTATGTGCAACTTAAAGGTAAGCTGTAATTGAAGGTTGACTTATATGGCAGTCATGCACTAGTTGTGTTCAATGTATCATACAATATTTCACTAGTGTTTCCACCAAAAGAAAAAAAAAAGTCTTCCCTGTTTGTGTTTAAAGTATCATACAATATTTTACTTCTGATTCCATCAAAAGAAAAAAGTCCTCTGAGGAAATTGAGCAATGGTTTTTCAAAGGACTGGAAGAAATGATGTGCATGCTGGATTTCAGAGTAAAATCTCTTCCTTTTAGCATTTTAACACTTCACCCCCTAAAATAGATACACATATATTAATCTTAAAAACAGCCTAATGATAGCCAGGCATGATGGTGCATGCTTGTAATCCCAGTACTTGGGAGGCTGAGACAGGAGGTTCAGGGTTCAAGGCCAGCCTCAGCTACTTAGTGAGGTCCTCCGCAACTTAGTGAGACCCTGTTTCAAAATAAAGAATAAAAACTAGGGCTGGGGATGAAGCTCAGAGGTAGAATGTCCATGAGTTAAGTCCCCAGTACCAAAAAAAAAAAAAAAAAAGCCTAATAATGATACATCCTTTAAAAAAAAATTACTCTTGTTGCTTGACTGATATTCAAAGAAAATAGTAGCATGGAAGAGGAGACATGATTTCCAAACTATACAACAACAAAATTAAAACAAAGCTAACAAATAAACAAAATCACCTATAAGAAGTTAGCCTGAGAAATGGAGAAAATAAGCAACTTGAAATAACAACAGCAGCAAACTTCCAAGGAGCTTTGTATAGACCCAATTTCTAATTCCATTGGAATGGAGAAGCATGGAGAGGACACTGATTTAAAACGGAATAAAAGCCGGGCGTGGTGGCGCACGCTTGTAATCCCAGCATTCGGGAGGCTGAGACCAGAGGATCCGGGTTCGAGACTAGCCTCAGCTACCTAGTGAGGCACTCCGCAACTTAGTGAGACTCGGTTTCAAAATAAAGAATAAAAAATAGGGCTGGGGGTGTAGCTCGGAGGTAGAATGCCCCTGAGTTCAATCCCCAGTACCGCAAAAAAAAAAAAAAAAAAAAAAAAAAAAAAAAAAAAAAAAAAAAAAAAAAAAAAAAAAAAAAAAAAAAAAA